>BQNB010106946.1:0-23276 GCA_026074375.1 Tanacetum coccineum | reverse complement strand
GTGTGTCCGCGTTGTATATTGTTCGAAAAATGTTTGCGGTGCTGTTTTAGCCCTTTTCGGCTCGTTTCCAGGTCTCGGCCAAACCTAAAAAGTTGTCTGGAATATCATTTCACATCAAATTGCTTTAGAGTCCGAGTCGTGAAAACGTGATTTAGATGATCGTTCTTATAAGTCAAGTCAGATCCTAAAAGTCAAAGGGTAAAATAATTATCTAAAAATCCGAAAATTCTCAGATGTTAGAATAAAGATAATGTCTCCAGATTTTAAGAGCGAACACCACCGCACCCAATTCCAGGTCATGGGTGGTATAATTTTTCTCATGCTTCTTCAACTGTCTTGACGCATATGCTATCACTTTGCCCCGCTGCATCAGCACGCTCCCAAAACCTTGTTTTGATGCATCACAATAGACCACAAAGTCGTCGGGTCCATCGGGGAGTGCTAACACAGGAGCATTGCATAGTTTCTCCTTCAGAATTTGGAAAGCTTCATCTTGCTTATCGCCCCACACATAAGCCTTATTCTTTTGAGTCAACAGGGTGAGGGGCTTGGCGATCTTGGAGAAATTCTCAATAAATCTCCGGTAGTATCCTGCCAATCCTAGAAATGAACGGATTTCTGTTGGTGACTCAGGGGTCATCCAGTTCTTGACCGACTCAACCTTGCTAGGATCCACGTGGATACCGTCACGGTTGACCACATGTCCTAGGAATTGTACTTCTTGTAACCAAAATTCGCACTTTGAAAATTTGGCGTACAACTTCTCCTTCTTGAGTAAGTCTAAAATCGTCTTCAGGTGGACTTCATGCTCTTCTTCTGACTTTGAGTAGATTAAGATGTCGTCAATGAACACAATTACGAATTTGTCCAAATACGGCTTGCAGACGCGGTTCATTAAGTCCATGAATATTGCTGGTGCGTTCGTCAGCCCAAATGGCATGACTGTGAACTCAAAGTGCCCGTATCGAGTTCTAAACGCGGTCTTCGGTATATCTTCCTCTCGGACTCTCAACTGATGATATCTCGAGCGAAGATCTATCTTTAAGAAACAGCACGCACCTTGTAATTGGTCAAACAAGTCATCAATTCTGGGGAGAGGGTAACGGTTCTTTATAGTCAACTTGTTTAGTTCCCTGTAGTCAATACACATTCTCATCGAACCGTCTTTCTTCTTGACAAAGAGCACGGGTGCTCCCCATGGTGAGTGACTTGGTCGAATAAAACCCTTCTCTTGAAGTTCTTTAAGCTGGTTCGACAATTCTAACATTTCTGAAGGGGCTAACCGGTATGGAGATCTAACAACTGGCGATGCGCCTGGAATCAGATCAATGCGAAATTCTATCTCTCGCACAAGAGGTAAACCTAACAGATCATCTGGAAAAACCTTAGTGAAGTCTCGGACAACACGTATGTCATCAAACTTTTTCTCATCAGCCTTGATACATGCAAGTGAACCAAGATCCTTTTCCGGCCTCTCGCCTTGAACTTCAAGAATCTTGCCATTCGGAAGAGGAATACGGACAATCTTCTCATAACAATCGATGAGAGCTCGGTGATATGCCAACCAATCCATTCCAATGATAACATCAAAACTTCCTAGCCGGGTTGGTAACAAATCTATTTTGAACACATGATTACACAAGACTAAGGTGCAACTACATAAAATGGTATTGGTGCTAATGACTTTTCCGTCTGCTAACTCTACTTCATAGCTAGTGTTTAGAGTGGCAGGGGTAATATTAATAAAATGTGTAAACACAGAAGATACAAAACTCTTCTCAGCACCCGAATCAAAGAGAATACAAGCGTAGTGATCATTAAGAAGAAACGTACCCGTGACCACATTCGGATTCTGCTGTGGATTTTCAACCACCACATAAGCTCTCCCACGAGCTCCATCATTCTGCTGGTTCCCTGCTTTCGGACACTTGTCCTTGAAATGTCCTTTCTCACCACACCCGAAACATGTCACATTCTGCAGGAAGTCATTACCTGCACCCTGAAGCCTAACTTTACAATCCTTCTCCATGTGACACTATCTTGACATCTTAGAACTTTTGGGGACCGGGTCCCATGATGATGTAAGTGCACGGTTGAATTTTGTAAATTTTCCTGCATTAAAAATCTTTCCTCAACTGGGGCTGCTTGCATATGCCCTGACAAGTTTTTGGTCTCTGTTTGTTGCTGGTGATGATTGTTGTTTGGTTGCGGTTTTGTTGTTGTTGTGGTTATTTGTTGTTGTTATGGTTGTTTGTTGTCAGTTAATGGTTATTGTTGTTGTTGTTTCTCTGGTTGTCTTCCTTTTTTCCTTTTATTGCTTTCCCCCAATTATTGCAGCCCTTCCTGAACTGATTGCTCGACCAGTTCACGGGCCATGTTGATTGCCTCATGCAAGGTCGCAAGCTTTGAAGAAGTGATGTTTCCTTTGATTCTTTCAGGAAACCCACAAATGTACATTTCAATCTTCTTACTTTCAGTGGACACCAATTCAGGCACACCAGAACTAGTTCGTGGAAATGATTACTGTAAGCTTCGATATCATCTCCTTTCAGAGTCAGAGTTCAAAGTTCTTGTTCCATCCTTTGGATTTCAGTTGCTGGGCAGTATTCAGTGGTCATCATAGCTTTCACGTTGTCCAGGGGATATGTATTTAGCATTACCAAGTCCCAATAGTCTGTCATTTCCATTCACTATGTTAGAGCATGACCCTCGAACGTGCCCCATAGCCCAAACTTCACTTTGTTATATTTAGCACATTTGCAAATTTTCAAACACTGGCTCCATCTTTTCGAACAAACGTTTCTTTACCGACTACACATTCATTCCCCTTAAAAGAGTGAGGCTTGCCATTCTTAAATGTCTCTATACGAACATCATGCATCTCAGGTACAACAGTTCCTCCAGTATTGGTTTGATCGGATCTACAAACATTGTTTGAGTCAGCTCTCGGCTTTTCATATTTTTCAATGGCTTTGGCCACATGATTTTCCACTATTTCGTAAAGATTTTCTTCTTAAATCTCCTGGGCGGCATGATTCTGGCAACAATAGTACACAAATTTTCGTGAGAATTTGTAAATGTATGCAGTGTCATGGACACATGGTAAATAATTGGAGAATGATATAAATAATCTAAATTAATCAGGATAGTCGATATTTATATAATTGATGATAGAAATAGATATTGATATGTCAAAAGATAGACGTAAGAGATCGAATTTAAACCAAGTATTTATATCTAAGGATTAATTAATAGGCAATAATGGGACAATCAGAATAAAGTGAAGTAAGGATCAGGGAATACGGCCGCTGGTTGGATATAGATAGTTGATGGGATTCTGTATTTAATAAATGAAAGGAAAGATAACCTTTAAACTTTGTGGTTCTAGACTAGGTTTTGAAAATGACCCAGTTCCCTATAACTTGGCGTCTGGGTTCACCATCTGTAACACCCTCAATTCGGTATGCAGCGGAATTTAATGGTAACATTGGGGTGCTACGTCAAAGTACAACAATCAAGATATAGGAAACGACCATAAATGGACGTTTAAGACAAGATTTCATTCGATGCCATAGCAAAATATCAGAGTTCATACATTAGGTCCCATATGTTTTAAAAGAGTAATAAACATTTCAAGTACATATTTAATTAAACAAAAAGCTCATAAATACCCAAAGATGACGTAAGTTTTTAAGATAATAAAAGTTGGCATTGAATTTAAATAAACACCAGAATCCGTTCTCTTCATTGATATCCGCCACGGTCCCCTCGCAATCTTCATACCTAGGACCTGAAATTAATGCTAAAAGTCAACACAAAGGTTTGCGTGAAATCATTAGGTTTATCGGTTTTAAAAGGGTGGACACAAGATCGAAGTATAGTAGACTTTGAAACACATTCTGGAGTCCAAATCGGTTATTATTGCACTTAGCTCATGACCCCGAAGCCTTACTAGATTTGTGCCCAATCAGACTATAGGATGTTGCCAACAACCTACACCTCTCAATGTTAAATGCCACCCTTGATCAATCTAGTGACCCAAGGAAAGGTAGGGTTGTCAGTCCGATAGATCTATCCACAAACACTCCCGCTTATACAATAGCAATTAACGGTTCATGATAAATAGGACTTCACGGCATTAAGGATAAACTTAGCAATAATACTTTAGGCAGTAATTGGATAGCATACAATTTGTAAACACTTTGAAAACACTAAGAAAAAACACTTGTGTCTCTTAGTAAAACAACAATGTAATTCACCTCGTTTAGATTTTGTAAAACAATCACGTAGTAAAAGGGGGGCTATGGAACCTCACCCTCGAGTGAATGGAAAAATCAAAAGTATTCACAATAGAAAAATGCGTCACGAAGGAATCCGAAGGAACCTAATCCAATATAGGCACGTATAAGTACTAACACTTTGATTTATCTATAGGCCGTTATAGCTCACATATATCGTTCGGGCTATCTTAACTAAGATGGTCATGTAGTGACGGTATGAGGAGCTAGGACACTTTAAATGTAAATCAACTACTGTCGATACGCCACCCGAAGGGGCCACATTATGAAACTCCTGTAATCTATAGTACTTTGATTAATAATTCACATAGAATTCTCTTATGAGCTACATCACCATCTAAATGTTTCTAGTTGGAATAATATGTATAAAGTAAAAACGTTTTAAGTATACTTTAGTAAAATTAAAAAAATTAAAAAAAAAAAAAAAAAGAAAAAAAAAAAAAAATACTGTTATTAAAAAAAATAAAAAAAAAAAAAAAAAAACTGGCGTTAACTTTCTCGTTTTAAGTCCGTTTCTTTCGTTTCTTACGTCCACGCCTTCGTATTATAGTACGAGAGTTATCAAAATATAAATTTTCAAAATCTGAGTTTTTTTTGATGATTAGGATTTTTACTGTTCATAACATTTATTTTTTATTTATAGATTTAGTTATCGTAAATATCGTAACTTATTCGTTTTAACTCCGTTTTTAGCGATTTTTTGAGCATGTCTTCGTATTTAAAAGTTTTATTGATTTATTGATGTTTTAAAAGTATAAGTTTCTGTAGTGAATAGTAACTTTTATAAAAATAGTTTTATAAAAGTATATATTTAACGTAAACTTGAAATTCGTCGTATCTTTTTCGTTAATAAATCGGTTTTTTTTGAGTTCTTACATGCCCACGATTCCTTGGGACATGTAGTATCTTATAAAATCTTAAAATAGGAGGTGTAAATTTCGAATTCAAACAGCCCTATTGGGTTTTTTCTCCAAATTGTGTTTAAAAGTGTTTTTATAATTTTTAGCTTAACCACTTGTTATAGTCCATTACAAACCCTTATTAACATATGTATTACATACTTAGGGTTCCTAGTCCATGATTAGTCCACATGAGTCCATGATAACAATATTAACAACCCATTACATCATATGAAAACATAAACTTTCCATAAGTAACTTTTAACTACAAGTTTATACTTGTACATTTTTACACTTAACCAACATGTTACATACTTATAATCCATTATAAGCATGTATTATTACCAATCTATAAACATATGAAAAAGTGTACAAAACAAAGATCGCAAGTAAAAAATCCCTTTTATATGATTAAAAGTATCCTAATGGTGATTTTACTATATAGAACCAATATATGCATAAAATGATAAATGTAAAGACATAAAGGGTTTTAGATAACCTTATGGTGATGTAATATGATAACCAACACAATCTAAACCCTTATGTTTTCGATTACAAACCAAAGCTTTCACAATCAATGAAACCTACACCCTAATCTTCCATTTTTCTTGCTTAACACTTGTAAAGACTTAACCAAGCCTTCAAATCTTCTTAGGACATCTTATATATATAGTAGGAATGTGTGTAAATGTGATAAGTAAAATTTGGTATGGATTTGGTGATGGTGTTGTGGTTGCCGTGAGCTAAAGGGGAGGAGGAGAAAGAATTTTTGTGTTTTTCACCTTGATAATAAGAGGTGTGTGTGTAATATGACTAGCTAAGGCCTTAAGTACCCTAAGGACTAGGCAAAGACAGGATGAGTAAACTAAGGAAGCCTTAAAGTCATGGTCTCAAAAAGAAGGGATTATCCCATGGTTTTATGGAACATGTTTTTCTAAGTTTTGAAATATCTTTGTGTTTCCTATCTCTATATCTGGACTTTTGTGTCACTTGCGAGGTACGCTTCACCTTTGAAAGATAAACAAACTCAAAGAGGGGTATAAAGCGGGTTGTTCCTAGGAACTACGACCCTAAAGGAAAAAGGTTTTTAATAGCTTTGCGCTTTCCTACTCCTCCGCTCCTTTGTTCGTTTTTCTTTTCGAAGAGTTACCGAGAAGCTTGTTGATTATTAGGTTTAAGTTGTCTTATCTCGTTGTCCGTTATTAAAATAAATTGTGAATTCATTATTGATAAACCAAAAAGAACCAAAAAAATTAGTGTAAATTTTCTTTTTATATTTTAGTGCATGCACACTCGTTCTCAATCCCGTAATCTTAACTGTCAACAAAAACAAGCCCCACCGGCTTTTGTTGAACCATTTGATCTCGAAGAACCAATTGAAAATCTAGCTCCTCCCGTAGTTACGATAGATGATACTCGTACTATGACTCAATTGCTCGAAGCACCCACCGAGGGTTACGAGGATGCCATCGTTGTGCCCGAAATCACCGCGGACAACTTTGAGCTTAAGCACGGTTTGCTTACCCTCGTTCAAAACAAGCAATTCTTTGGACATGACAAAGAAGACCCTCATGCTCACATCCGTTATATCAACAAGATCACTTCTACGATGAAGTTCCCGAACGTCCCGAGTACGTCGGTAAAGCTTATGCTTTTTCCATTTTCCCTCGAGGGGGCCGCCTGGATTTGGCTTGAGAAAGAACCCCCTCGATCGATTCTAACATGGGATGATCTTGTTTCGAAATTCAACAAATTTTTCCCTCCCTCCAAGACAACAAATCTTCGAAATGAAATCACGAGATTTCAACAAAGATTTGATGAGACGACATTTTATTGATGCATGGAATCGATTCACACAACGATCTTCTTCGGGCATGTCCACATCATGGATTTTCGGAGTTGCATCAACTCGATACATTCTACAATGCCTTGAACTCAAATGATCAAGATTCGTTGAATTCCGCCGCGGGTGGTAACTTTTTGGATAAAATGCCCCGTGATTGCCTAAGAATCATTGAAAGCAAATCCAAAGTTCGTAATTCACGTAACAAACTAGTTGTTGCAAAAGTGAAGTTCGAAGCTCTTCTAACCCTTGTAACTGGTATTTCTCCTGATGTTACAAAACGGAAAGAAAAGGTGAAAGCTTTTTTTTTTTTATTTTTTTTTTTTTTTTTTGTTTTTTTTTTTTTTACTCTTAGACTTCTTGATAAGAAATCCCAATGCTCCCACTCCTGTAAAGCGGGTCCGAGGAAAAGTTGTCGTTAACTTGTGGTTGTGCTCAAATAGTAACCGCAAAATTGTCACGCCACCAATTGCAATGTTTATCGTGACAGAATTCAAAGATTACATCTCTACAAGAGCCTCCGCAGCTAACTTACAACCCAGGAAAATTATTTGTATATTATTATATAGGCCGATAAACGAGCCCCCTATGTGCTAATCAAATTCGACCTCCCAGTTTTCCTCCCGTTCAAAACAATCAAGGAACTAATCAAAACCGTTACAACCAAGGAAATAATTTCAACCTAAATTTGTAGAAAAAGAATTTACAACCAAAACCTGTGGGAATAATAACAACCAAGGACGAAATATAATCAACCCCCGGGTAAATCAACCACACCAGTATCACTAAGCTTCGGCACCTCAAGACACAGTTGTGACAAAGACCGATTTGTGAAAGCTACTGACAAAGCCAATGATGCGGTTATGAAAACATGCAAAGACCTAAAATCAAAACTACTTGCAAAATCAAATGACCAATTTAACGGACATGCTTTCCAAATTCGTGAATGCCAATACCCCCCCGCTTCATCTACCGGGTAGGGTTCTCTCCCGAGTAACACCGTTACTAACCCGAAGGAAGACTTGAAGGGTATTACTACCCGAAGCGGTGCTGCTTATCAAGGACCCACAATTCCTACTACTACTACTTCTTCTTCTAAAGTAGTGGAGCATGAAACTGAGGTGACAAAGGACACGATGCCTCCTACTAATAACGGAAGTACCAAAGACGTCCAACCTCTGGTTGTCCAAGTTCAACCTCAAGTACCAAATTCTGAGCTCGTTGTTATTTCCGTTAGTGCTCCAATGCCTAACTTGAAACCAACAATTCCATATATTTCAAGACGTAATGATGAAAGGCGTCATGAAAAAGCTAACGACCAAATTGAGAAATTCTACGAAATCTTTAAAGATTTGAGTTTCGAAATTAGCTTAACGGATGCTTTGATTCTTATGCCTAAATTTGCCTCGACTCTTAAAGCCTTGATTGGAAACAAAGAAAAGTTAAGTGAAATGGCTAGAACTCTGTTGAATGAGCATTGCTCGGCGGTTATCCTCAACAAGTTACCTGAAAAACTTAGAGACCCCGGCAAATTCCTTATACCGTGTGATTTTCCTCCCCCCCGAAATGGGATTGAGTGCTTGAGCCTTGGCCGATCCATGGCGCTAGCATAAATCTCATGCCATTATCCGTGTGGAAAAGACTTTCCTTCTCTTTTTTCCTTCAGGGGGGGGGAACACACTTCTACTTGTAAGACCTTGAACTAGCGGACCTGTTCGACTCACGGTTCAAACCGGATCCGGTATCGTCCGAAGATGTCTACATGAAAAGTAGAAAGTTCCATTGTCCTCCCGGGCCGACACGTATTCGTATACGTTTGATGCCGATTACCCCGAGTTCCCCCTAATTCACCGGAGAATCCTTCTTAAAGAACGGACTGCTATAATTGATGTTTACAAAGGAGAACTAACAACACTTTCGTTAATGGAAAAGAAGCTGTAAACCTTCAAGTCTTGATCAAGATACATCGAGGTACTCCTCTAATTACTATGATATGATGGACGACCGCGAATATGACGTCTTTTGAAATGACGTTGTGAGGAGTATTCTCAAGAAGTTTCTCTCACGTGGTTTCTCTCACTATTGTGTATCGTGAAGTGGCAACCCCCTCCTTACTAAGACTCCGATCTAGTATTCTATCTCTATCTCACTTTTCTTCTATCTCTACCTGTTGTGTCTTCACGTGACTCTCACTGCACCCCCTTTGGGGATAGTGATTTTCCTTCTTCTATTTGAGGAAGCCGATGCTTCCTCGCTCTTGAAGATGATCCAACATCACCGGAAGTGATTGACGTTCATTACTATGACCTCGGAGGTGGGATATCTTCTTCTAAAGCAATTCATAATAAGTGATCCTTCAATGGAAGTGCACAAGTACCCATGGGCCTTCCACATGAGGCTCACACCATTCCCAACTAAGGAATAAATTTGCCAGAAATATCGAAAGGAACTTAATATTTGTAAGCTAAAAAAACTGACAAATGGTCTTCAATTGATGAACCTCCCGAGGTCGAACTCAAGGACATACCTCCTCAGTCTCGAAATATGCATTTTGGAGGGTGACGACAAGTGCCGACATGAATTTTTAAATAACAGACTTTTAGTGTCGAGGAAAAAGCCCGCCTCTCATAAAAGGTTCTGAAGTCACGAGCAGAAATAAGTGAGAAAGGGGAGTCGAGCCGATCGCTTGGGAAACATTTTCGACATCAAGGGTATTAACTCGGAATTTTGTACTTACAAGATTCTTATGGAAGATGACTATAAACCAGCGGTCCAACACTAAAGACGGGTAAATCCAAAGATCCACGATGTCATCAACAAAGAGGTTGAAAAACTCTTGATGGCTCGTGGTAAATTTACCCGATCACTTTCCGGATAGTCCTTGGGTAAGCCCTAAACATTGCGTACCCAAAAAAGGGTGTTTTACCGGTTGTCCCAAAATGATTAAAAGAATTGATCCCGTCTTTCGAAATGGTTACAAAACAATGTGGCGTAATATAGCATTGACTACCGTAAGATAAAATAACCACCCATAAAGACCATTTTATTCCACTTCCCTTATGGATCAAATGCTCGAAAGATTAGCGGGAAAAACTATTGACTATTGTTATACCCCCCTCGATGGATTCCTCACGTATTCTCCCTCCGCGGATTTACTTTTAAATTCCCCAATCGAATCCTAAAGAACAAGAAAAACAACATTTCCCAATGTCCCTTAAAAGGAAGCGTATCGCGGGGGGGGGGGCGGGGGGGGTGTGTCTGCGGGGGGGGGGGGGGGGGGGGGGGGGGTGGGGGTGGGGGGGGGGGGGGGGGGGGTGGTTGGATTGCGTACGGTGGGGTGGTGGGTATTGGAATCCTTTATAGTGGTGTTGTGTAGGAGTTAACTATGGTTGGGAACAATATGGGTTCATCTTCTTAATCAATTACTACTAGCACAGAGTCTCTCTCGTCCTGCATTTCGATTCGATGTCACTGAAAGAGTAGCAACATTAATCGCACCCGTTCCTAGGAACATGCCCCTGTTAGTGCGAATACAGAATGCTTGACTACATAGACTCGATAAAGCGAATATGACAGACGCGAGCGAACGTATATAATTACTGGACATATTGGTGAAGTGTTGCTATTTCATGCGATTGACTTCTTTAGAGGATCTATGGAATTCTAATTGTTATCAGAATAACTAGCGCTTCAGTACAATACATATAAGTATATGCGTTACATTCACACTAGCATATCATTCTACGAGACTAGCGATATGAAGCACAAATCATTGGCGAATTGGGGTCTATTTGTCTAAATTGGGAGAAAAGGTCATTTCAAGGTCAGGAGGGCATTGTCCTTGGCCAAAAAATTTCAAAGAACGGTGATTGAGGTTCTGAAAAAGCCAAAGTCGATGTGATTGCCTAAAATTACCTCCTCCCACCATCGTCAATGGTTTTCGGAGTTTTCTCGGTCATTCGGTTTCTACTGACGATTCATTAATGGATTTTTTTCCAAATTTCCTCGACCAATGACTCATCTCCTTGAGGAAAAATACTACGTTCATCTTTCTCAAATGATTGTATTCAAGCCCTTTTTAATACATTTAACAGAAAAAACATACTGAAAGCTCCATCTTGGAATTGCCCCATACATGGATTTGCCCTTAGAGCTTTATGTTCGATGCAAGCGACTTTGTCATATGGGCGGTCATGGTGCACCGTCATGAGAAACATTTTAAAGCCCAATACACTATGCCATCAAAACAATGAACGACGCAGAATCGCATTTACACACAACGGAGGAAAGAAAGTGTTAGTCCGTGGATAATGCCTTCGAAAAATTCTGGTCTACCTCATCTTGGAACAAAAGCATTGTGAATAACTGATACTCCACCCTAAAATATTCTATTGCTAAAAAAGATTCCAAGGCGAGATTGCTCTGGTGAGTTCTCCTGCTTTCAGAGTTTCGATTTTTAACGTAATTTGAACATAAAATTAGCCGAAACCTCAGCGGCAGAACAACTTTCCCCATTAAAAAATCCTTATGAAAATATGCTCGACCCAAAGGATGTGTAAATGAAAAGTTTCCCACTCAGAGACACTCACATATGGAGGTGGTGACTTTTCCCCCCCCCATGTGACCGATACCCCGTGGTTTGCCGATTATGCAAATACCCAGAGCTTGGGGAAATTCATTGTTAAAGAGATGTCATCCGGCAACAGAAAACGAAGTTTTATCAAAGATTTTAAACACAACTTTGGGATGAACCCTCGATGTTCAAAAGATGTGACGGATCAAGAGATACCCGGCGATGTGTGCTCGGCAGAAGAACTCTCGACATCCTCGAAGCATGCCCAACAAAGGACCCACCGGGGGACATCAAGGTGCAAAATCACACCGCCAAAAATGGTATTGATGCCGGTTTCTTTTGGGCCCACTATTTACAAAGATCACACGAGTTGGTAAAAAAATTGCATCATCGTGGCCAATACGTCATAGAAAATGTTCACAAAGGATGAGATGCCTCAAAATTCCATCTCAATTTTTGTGAAATCTTGACGTTTGGCATTGATTTTCATGGGTGTCGGTTTCCGCAGTCTTCCCATGAGGGAAGCAAATATTACACATGGCTGTTCGACTACGTTGTTACCCCAAAAACACAATGGTTGAAGCCAAAGCGCCCCCACCAACCTACGGCCCGAGTTGTTTCGCATTTCATAAATCTCTCTTTTACGCCCGATTCTTCCCTCGTGCTATCATAAATGACGCGGAACCCCATTTTTAACAATGACCAGTTAGCAAAGGTCGATGATTAGAGATAACAAGTCACTCACGTCTCTCTAACCGCTAATACCCACAAAGCAATTGGGCAATTTGAGGTAACCAATGCATGGCATGAAAGAATCCCTTGAAAGGACAGTGTCGAGCGAACCGGTGCCTCTTGTTCGGACAAACTAAGATGACGCTCTATGAGCTATTCGCGTACAGCTTAACCAAAAACCCATTGGGTGTACTCCCTAACAAAGCTCGTATAGTAAAGGTCACTGTCATCTTACCGATTTTAGCTCGAGCACAAAGCCGACTGGGGCTTTGGAAACATCTAAATTTGGACATGAGACCGTCGGGTTATCACCGTCAAAGATCAACTCAATGAATAAAACAAACTTTATGGAACATCTTATGATGAATTCTTTTGATGTTATCAAGGGATAAAACCTATGAGGATCCATGACACCAAGATCAAAAACCGCGTTTTCAACGTCGGTGATCAAGTTCTCCTCTTTAATTCTAGATTGAAGATGTTCTTGGGTAAATTGAAATCCCGTTGGTCTGGACCGTTCACCATTGCGCATGTCTTTACATATGGCACCGTTGAGTTATCCTCTAAAACATCCGTGCCAACTTAAAGTAATGGTTCCTCGAATTAAGCACTACTTTGGGAGGTGACGTACCGAAATTGGGTTGTGTCCCCTGATCCTCCAAACCTTCTCCAAGTGACAAAAGAATATGGGATTTTTGGGGTTCAAGCTTAGTGTGACGCCCTAAACAAGCGCTTCTGGAGTCACCCCCAAGCTTTATCCGTATTTATAGTAATGTATGAAATGAATACGTGGTTTTTTATGGTTGTGAGAAGCTTGCCTCTGTCCTTTTCTGTGTTTTTGTGTTTTTTGTTGTAATGTACATGAATGCCTGGATTTTTTGAAGCCTCTCGTGCTCGCGTAATAGTCCCTGTCGATTACAATAGCTTCCAGTCTCAGCTTCATTAGGGAATATCCAATATACCTAATCAAATCGACTAACGATTATCTTTGGGAGCTAAACTTAAAACAATGGCTTAGGGATTTGCGTAGAAACCCTTTTGTAAAACATTGAGTACAATGGTTAGCAGTTCTAGTATTGGGGGGGTGGGGGGATCGACGATTTGATGAGCCTAGCAGCTTGATGTATTCATGTATCCTGTTTTAGCTCACCGAAAAATTCAAAAAAAAATTGAAAATTTTCCAAAATTATTGCCAAAATAAAAAAAGGTGTTTTGTTACAATTTTTGAGCTTTCCTGGCTGGGTAGGAATTAAGAATAAATTTTGACTCGTCTATAGCGTAGTTGAGCTCTAGCTATGTTTCTTAACATTTAGACTAAGCGTTCGCAAATCTTTCGCGAATTACGTAAAAAAATATATAGTTTAATAAGAGTGGGATGCTAAACAAGGATTATTTTGGAAATCATTAAGATCTCATTGTAGTAATTTGGTCCGCCTTTTCTCCCATAAGCTCTTAACCTGATTAATATACGTGCTATTTTTGAAGATTAAATTTAAATCAACAATTTTTATGTAGTATATAGCAAAAAATTTAGCCTTAGTTCAAATTTATACTTGAGTTTTTCAAAAAGAAGTCTTCTCTATATCATGAAAAAAAAATGAATGATGATGAAAAATGCAAAAAATATGATAAGTAATAAATATAAACTGTGGGCTGATAAAAAGTTGATGTATGTATACCTGTGCGCTCACAACCGAAGTAACCAGCTTCTAAAAGAAAGCCCAAAGTAAGAAAAATAATCCGAGATCTGATAAAAGTTAGAAGCATTTCCCTTGCCGGCTCACTAACCGCTGTTGCAGCCTTCTAAAAGGCCGAGTTACAATTGCATCCATGTTGAAATAGTTTAAATGTGAATTAATAAATAGTCTCTCTTTGTTTAATTCAAAAAGTATGCATTTGACTTTGACTATTCAATTTTTATAAGCTATGTGTACTACTAGAAATCTACGATTTTTTGAAACCAAAGTTCCTGTGAGTCCCTTGATACTAGTCCTTTGTTGTGAGGTGTCAGAAAGCCTTGTCACTTAAGCTCGCAATGTTGGGATGTGCCGAGACGAAGATGACACTACATGGTGGATGACTCGCCTTTAAACTTCATTATTCTCGGTGGTCAAGAAACATAGAATTTTGCAAAACGTTGTAACCATGTTTAAATTCAAAATAGCACATACACCTAAGAATAATAATTATCGGGAATGAAAAGTACTCCAATTGCAAATATGAGTAGGTTTATCATCTTAACTGATATTTAGAACTATGATACGTTTTTAAGCTTAGTTTGACAAGTAGAAAAGTCGAGAACGATTGAATTAATCCTTTTGTGGCTTTTCGGAATCGAACATTGCATCTTGTTCATGAACCCTAAAAAAGTTATAAAATGAACTGAAATGCAAACGTTCTAGTTAGTAGCATAATATGGAAAAGTACAAAAAAATGAGGAAAAACGAAAAAATACAAAAAAATTGTTTAGATGAATGAAAGTATAAATATTAAAAAATGGAAAAAACTGGGTCTTGTCACAACATAATGAGTCGTTTAAATTCCCCTTGACGAACACTTATCTACTTATGTTCGAGGTTACTAGTCGAGGGGGATACGGATATTCATTAGTTTCTTAAGTGCTTACTTTATATCATTACGTGAGGACACGGCAATGTCTTAGTATATGGGATTTTGGTATGTGCTTAAATACACATACCCTTTTCCATTAAATCCGTACTTAAATGACAAAAAACGTATCCAAAAATACATTGTATTTGTATGTTTTTGCTTATATTGTGCAGGAAACGGATATCCGACAAAATGATGAAAAATCGAGCCAAAAACGAACAAAACTGAGCACGGAATGGAAAAGCGTGGAAAAGCCAAAGTCAAATCAAAGCTAAAATCCAAGAAAATCAAAGTCAAAGTCAACCCGACAAAGTCAACGGTCAAACTCGAAGCCAAAACCGAAGAAACACTTAATGGGCCCATCCGTACCCATCTAATGGGCTGGGTCAGCCCATTAAGATGTAATATGAAGACTTAAAAGCCCAAGGTCCATACACGGCCCAAATCCCATTTTTTTACACAAAACAACCCAAGCCCCATTCCCTTATCAATACACAGCCCATAAACAACTAACCAAGCCCAACAGCCTTTAAACGGCTGTTAGCCTAAAAAGCCCACATCCTTTTTATACTTAACTATGTCTTTAGTACCCTCAAGGGACAAACCTTGCAACAGATATGTCAATAACCTCGAGTTACTACAAGAGTCAATTCCACAAAACTTCCTTAATACACCTCAAGGATGATTCATGAAATAACTATATACAAGATTGAGGGCCAATTCTCTATATCCCTCAAACTTCACCCCCTGCATCTAATCATACAAAACAGGGTACCCCCTTTTTCCTGCCAACACCCCAACACCACTATTCCTTTATCTTCTACCTCTTCACACCTACAACATAAGGCCAAAATACATTAACTCTACTTTACCCCACCTCTAGCCACGCTGGCAATCCTTGACAAATCCATTAGTTAAGAAAAAGAAGGGCTAAGATCACACGGCTTGGGGACCAAGAAATGAATAGAAGCCAAGATTGAATTTGAGTATTCTCTCACACACAAACATAACAAGCAACACAAAGGCCGTTGAAGACACAGCCTATACAAGAAGAAAGAATAGAGAGATATTACGGGAGGGTAGGTTTTTTAAGGAGTAGCATAAATTAATTTTTAATGTTTTCATTTAAAATTCTGAAAGATTTTATTTTCAAAGCCTTGTAATTTTTTTTTTTTAAATAAAAATTGAAAAGTCATAGTATTTTATGCAAAAATGTATGTCTGTATTAAAACTGCTTTTAATGCACTTAAGCTCTTATGTGTTCAAAAGCCATTCCCATAAGCTCTTATAAGCTTGAAATAACCTGTTTTAACTACTTAAAGATTTTTCAAAAGTTTTTAAAAAGCCACTGTTTCATCTACTCAAGATTTGGTTATTTAAGCTTTTGGAAGATAAGCTGTAAATGGAAGAGCTTATGAGTTATCTTATAGTTGCTTATTTATAAGCAAGGGTAGGTTTTAGAGCTTAATTAGGTACTTAATAAATCCTTGTTTAGCTGGGATCCAAGGTCACTCCCTCTTTCTCTTTTTAAAGTCTATTTACTGTTTTAGCTTATTGTTGCTTATAGTCTGCTTGTTTGGGCATATAATTTTTAGCTTATTTTTTCCTTTTAAATTGATTATCCAATAGTTTGTGTTCTAATTACCATCATTTATAATCATTTTCTTTCTAAAAGAAAACCTCAAACTATCAAAAAATCCCATTCTAAGCTTGTGCTTATTGGATAAGATATGGCAAATTTTTCAAAAGTAATTTCTTTAATTGTATCTTAAAAAACTTTAATGCTTAATCTGTTTTGATGAATTATACAAGCTTATAAGGATCTTATTTTATATTCAAAAGCCAAAATAATTATATTAAGGGGTGTTTTGGGCATAAGCCTATAAAAGAGGGGTCCAGATTGGGTGTATTTAATGGGTTTTGTGTCCAAAAAGGCCATATTCAACAAGCTTAAATGTTGAACCAACAAATTAGTGTGGGGTGGGATGGGGGGAGGGCGGGAGGAGTTAAGGGGGGGGGGGGGGGGGGGTGGGGGATGGGGGGGGGGGGTTGGGTGGGATGGGGGGGGATAGGTTGAGGGCTGGAGGGTGGGTGGGCGGTGGGGGGGGGGGGGGTTTTGAGGGGGGGTGAGGGGGGTGGGGGGGATTTAATTTTGATGGGTTGGGTTGGGGGAGGGGGGGGATTGTGAAGGTTTTTGGGGATATTGGAGTGTTTCTGATGGGGGTTGCTACTACATAATGGCTTAAGATCAATCAAACTTAAATTTCAAACCTCAACAAAATTATGTCTTTTACAGAGATTTTTTAAGGTAATATCTCACTAGTCTTAAAGACTGTTAACTCACTCACATATACGTATCACGAATATCTGGTATAGAACAATCTTCCTGATTAAGCTCACATCTAGGCATTGAGATCTAGGATCATAAGTCTGAGCATAATGTGATTACTTAAGATCAGTCCTTCATGATCAGTTTATGACACAAAGTATACAAATCGATGCCATGTATGTTCTGTAAAGTCGAGTATGCATGTAATATGCCATGTAATTAGATGTGCAATATTCCATTTTACTTAACAAGTTACGACATTTGCCGTTTGTTTCCAAAGTAATCTTCAAGTATACTCTAATCCTACAGTTTCACAATTTCTCTTATATTTCAGCTCTCTTTATATATCTCTTTTACTATTAAGTCCCATTATTTTATCAAAGATCTTCAGTAATACACTATCTAGTAGATCCTGAGCTAAAATATGGTGAGCTTATAGCAGATCATTCTGTAGCCTTATTTTAATTCAAATATATCTCAGTATTCAAGCGGTGGCATTTTTCGACCATTAGATCCAATGTTGTCTAGTTTACAATCATAGCTATTATTGTGACCACTGTAAATAGTCGTGCCTTGCTATTAACTAAGACCTTATATATTAGTCCTATAGCAAAAGCATAAGCACATTACACCATAAATGTACTTCATTATTGATTAAAGAAAATACCGCTAAAGTCCTTTTTACAATTATATGTGCTATTCTATGTCTCTTGGAGTTCTAATACGATTATATATATCAAATATCTTTTGCAGTTGAATGCTGCATAAGTATTTCAAAAGATCCTATACCTTCTAGATATGGTCCAACTAAGCTTATAAAGAGCATTATGATGTAGATCAAATCTGCTCCGCTTCTAAGGAATTGACTCTAACATAACAGCTGTTCGTCTCTATAAAGGAAAGTCCCAACTGATTAGTGCTCTCTTTAGAAATAACCTGTGACTTCTCACACGGTTAGCCTATTGGTCAATCTATGGTCGTGGTTTTCAATTGTAAATGACTTTATGCAAGGGCATTCTAAGGCTTTGCAGTTGTAAGTATGTCTTTATGCAACTTGGCTATTTATTGCTGTTAGCTCGTTTTACGTTGCTAGTCTTCAATATTGCTGTTCCATTTATCTGCTCTTATTAGCATTATTTGCCATCATTTCTATTTTGCTGTCTTAGCTTATTGTCACTATACTAATATCTTTCTATGCTTATCCCTTTTGACAGCATTTATAACTATCTCATAACATCCATTAGTGTATACTATAGCCTTACTTTCTAAGACACCTTCCCATGTCTCATTTAGTTGCTATATTATTCCTGTCTCGCTCATATTTCTTTCGTCTATATTACTTGCCTTAGTATATATGATTAGTAGCTTTACTAAGTCCTATAGCATGTATGTTAGATAGCTGTTATATGCTTAGGTCCATTCTCTGATATGCATCTGCTTATTGCCCTTTCCAATATGACACGTGCTGTAACTGTATTATGCCCAATACATAGTAGCGCTTCAAGCTGTTCTCAAAAGAGCACACTCGTCATTTAGCTCTAATTGCTAAATTAGCGAGCTGCCTCTATCAAATTTGTCCTACAAACTCATTTTTTAAGTTGACATATAAATTTCAGCCTATCTCTACTTTTTTAAAGACTTGAGCAACAGCATATAATTTTTCTCAACTACTTTTAATAGGAAGGTTGCTTCAATACTTAAATACAAGGATAATTATAATAGCGTTTTAAAACAAAAGAAGAGAAGTAGAAATGCCATATTAGGGTCTTGCAAACAAACCGATGGACGAGCTCACCGCCAATAGGTTAGTCGACACACACCCTCGGACACCATCACCCACACTTTAACACACTAACCACGAAACCTCACTTGCCACTACAACATAGACATCATCTCAAGCCAACTTTACTTGACAATCAGCATCAAATCCTACCTGTTTATCCATAAGTTTGCACCATCAGTTTCTGCTTTATACACATATGACGTCTTTCTGCAGCTTTTAGTTCACTCACCAGGCAGACATCATTTATTTAAGAGCTTCTTCTTCCAGGCCAATTTTTATTATTAATTCATTATACTATTTTACCAGATCATCTCATTCAATTCTTAACATAGATTACTCTCGACGAACATCTTCTTTTCAAAGTCTACATTTTTCTCATTTTAACGATTTACTTTTCTTAATGTTAATTTTCATTTCATGTTAATATATCTAACTCATTTTTAACTGTTTTAATGTGTCAGAACATTAATAATACATACAAATATAATACAATTCTGTAAAAAATATAATAACCTCTTCTAATTAGTTCTTACAAAAAATATATTACTTTTTATCATTATATTCGTCAATCATATTGGAGTCAACAATAGTATTATCATCTACGGTATCGTAGGAATTTAACAATGAATCGTGCAAAACTTCAGTTACAGTGATATACATAGATTCTCTGCAAAGGACTTTTCGTGATCTTTTCTCACAACACATCAGCGGTTATTCTTGCGAGTTACCTTCTCTTAATCTTTACAACGTTATTTCCCTCTCTTCCTAGTGATATCTATTTTTCTTTAACTTATAAACGATCTTTAACGAGAGGTTATATCTAAATTAGATAGGATTTACTTTTACAATAATAACTCTTTATAATTTAACGATCATTATATAACGGGTATTAGTTCTAAAATGCATTACACAAAATAATACGATTTACATGCTAGTGTTACTACGTCATTTGACGTATTTTTAGCTTTCTCTCTAGTCTACATACATCAGCGTTTTAATGGACTTTCAAACCACAGTCTAACAGTCTTTCCGAGGTACCTAACTAGGATTCATTCCTACTAATTGCTTCAATCTCGCATTATGTATTATCTTCACATACACAAATCAATTCGTTTTTTTCTTAATGGCGCATTTATAATTCTATATCTAATAGTTACCCAAAGTCGAAACACAATAATCAATATTATCTTATAATCACGTGAGACACAACTCATGCACATACACAAATCTCACTCCTCAGCGTGCGCCGATACGACTCTCTTCCCAATTCACGAATCACTTCGATAGAGACGGTACTTCATCGAATTACCTGACTCACGTGTGAAATAATTCTTAATCCTAACCTAATTATCCTTCATGGTATATCATTGATATTAATTGTTATATATTAATCACTATTATATATTATTGTATATTAATAAGTATAATCAGGAGTAATATTTGATTTAATGCTCCATAACATCTTACATAATAAGGCGTTGATGTGAGATGCTACTCAAGGCTACTGACGTGCTACTATAAACGTGATGACAGAAAATAAGGGAAAGTATCAATGTAGCTTATGAGATGAAAAGAGGTAGGAAGTAATACAACAACTAAGTTAAGTATACTGTCTTGATGTCATAGAGTATAGTACTGCTGCTAATTGCACAATATTGATTAGAGTAAACTATCGACTGGCTAGCGCGAGAGTTCTGACATAAGTAAGTAGAAAAGAATAAGAGGGGAAACGAGCATAGCACTCAGAGCAAGAAGTAAGGTACAATGAGCTATAGAAGGGGAAAGTCATACTCATAATGCAAAGTAACATCTGAAAGAGAGGCCTCTCAAAATAATGCAGTACAAAACTGAGTAATGCGGTGATCATGAAGAGTTTATAGTTGAGCAAGAAATAGAAGAGTTATGGATGAGCGGAGATTATAAAGCACACAGAAGAGTCAAGTGTTGCGGGAGAGAGAACAAGACAAAAAGACAGATAATATGGCATTTAAACTACAGACAGCACCAACGTCTATGAACACAAAGCAGAATTAACTTGAAGCTAACTTCTGAGATGAACAGTGACATAATAAGTATGCTGTGACTAGGAACTAGCGTGCAAGAGACGTCATGCAAAAATAGCTACTGGACCACAGCTATCAATGTACTGCTCAAGATGTATAATTGATCGTGGAGAGAATACGACAAGCTATACGAGAACCAGATCCAGTATACATGATCAATCTACGATGCTGAAGTGTCTCTACAAGGATAGAACCATACTACGGTCAGATAGATACTGTAATAGAGCGTCAAGGAGGAACTACTGAGGACAGTGTAGTGCTATACTGTCTAACTGTACTTATACATTCAGGACAGACACACGACGAAGACTAGATGAATATGACTTCAATTAGAGGAACCTATGATATGTTCATAAAAGGATATGAGGAAGCAAGACATTAGAACATCTACTAATTTGCACGAAATCGGTATCCGGTATCCAACATCTCAATCATTTGTACCCATGGATTCTGAAAAAGAAAAAGGCAGTGAAAAGAAATGAAGTAGAAAGAAATCACTTGCTAGGAAAAGAGCAGGTTTCAATAGTTCCTTTATTGAGTTCATCCAGCCATGTTTTAGCTTCTCTAGTGAGTGATAGGGGAAACATCATCAGGCGGACAACTTTATTTTCGGTATCTCTGTATTTAAACATATCGTAGATTCCGAAGAATTCATGAATGTGTTTGTGAGGATTAGTTTTGGTTCTACCATCAAATTGGTTTCCTTTGACAAGAGTCAAGTGGTTACCTTTAATGGAAAATTTGTTTGCTGTTTCAGGAATAGTGATTGCGGAACCGGGAGTCGGAGCGACAACACGGTCGGCAGCCCACATGGGTTCGTCATCCATGGGATAGAGGTTTTTGAGGGTAACGAGGAAGTGACGGAAGTAATTGATGTTGAGAATTGGCAGATAGACAGTTCTCGGGTTTTGAGGTGGGTTGTTTCTTTGATCGAATGGAACTCTTCTATTTTGAGGTGGGTTTTCGAGGTGGATTCAGAGTACGTTTAGGTTCAGGTAAAGGTTTAACAAGTTCAGAATTGGAAGCACATGTATGCATCCAAGTGAGAATTTGTGTGGGTCAGTTTGTCAAAAACTATACGGTGATGTTTTGAAAAAAAAGGAATGTTAAAATAATTTTCTAGAGTTGACTACAGAACAACTTAAAAATCCCCGGCAACGGCGCCAAAAACTTTGATATGTTTCAAAAGCTTTAAATTTATGTTGGGAATTAAGAGCTTCTACAAGTTTATACTGCTGATAGACTTAGTACTGCTATTGAAGATTGAAGAATATAGACTAAGTATGTTAGTACTGTTAGTTATAATAGTTAGTATTGCCAGTACATTGTTAGTACTGCCAGTATAGTTAGTACTGTTAGTATAATAGTTAGTACTATTAGTTATATAGTTAGTACTGCTAAAATGATATGCATGAGTTATATTAGGAATAGATATGCATGATCACTTGACGCGTTTTGTAAGCCCATTAGGGTTTTCCTTAGTGTATAAAAGGAACCCTACGGCATAGTTAGAGATATCAATTTTAATATCAAACACAAGTTTTCATAGTTAGTTATTCTGTAACCTAGGCAGAATATTTGCAATCAATATATATTCAAAGTTTTGTTTACATTGTTCTTCTTAGTATTACAAGTTAGATTCCGCATAACTTGTAGTATTCATAATCATAGTTTCTCACATAGTTAGTTTGGATTTATCCAAGTTAACTAAGCTTTAACAAGCTAAGAACATCTATTCATTGGGACTCACAAGTGGTATCAGATCTTGTAGAGAAACTCTAAATAAGAAGAACTCATTCAGATCCAGATCTCTACCTACAATACAAGATGTCTGGCAAAGAACCTGCACTACAAATGGCACCAGTGGAATCTCCTCAAATGATATCTACTGTAAAACTACCTATCCTTAAGAAAGTTGAATAGACCCTTTAGAGCATGAGGATGGAGCAGTACCTCACAAACACATATTATGGCTTGTGGCAAGTAATCATGAATGGCGATGAACCTTTACAAACAACAAAAGATGAGAATGGTGTTGAAACTGAAGTACCTCCAAAGACCGCTCAAGCTATATTGGCAAGAAAAAAAGAAAGAAAAGCTAAAAGCATTCTGCTTTTGGCTATTCTTGATGAGTATCAACTGAGTT
>BQNB010106945.1:0-16043 GCA_026074375.1 Tanacetum coccineum | reverse complement strand
AATTATATCACTTAAAGGTATGAATAAATAAATGCTTAATGTATTTTATGATCAAAGGAAATTTTTATACAACCTCACACTTTTATAAAATGTTGTAAACATCTTTATAAATATTACAAAACATTTTCTACAATTAAAAGAAATTTTTTATTCAAAATAAACAATTTGAAATTCAAATTTTCGGACCTAAAACGGCTAGTGGTCCATCTCATTAAAATCCTTGATCATTTAATCATAAAGCTTTGTTTCCAAGTGATCCAATCTTAATTCCTCAAGTGCAAGAGAAGAATACTTCCATCATCAAGTGAAGAAGTATTACACCTTTGTGTGTTGTTGCAATCTTATTGCATCCATATCATAACTTGTAAATCTTGTAAAGTTGTGTAGTTGTTAGATCTAGGTGATTGTTGTAAGTATAGTTGGATCTTGGTGATCTTTTCTAGTAGTGTTAGTTAGGTGTGATTATAGTAGTGGCTTGGTGAATTAGTGGTGTAAAGAAAACTAAGGTGTGAAGAAGTTGTGTAGTCGTGAAGCAAAGTTGTGTAGTGAAGTTGTGAAGTTGTGGTAGATTGTGTTGGGAATTAAACTTATCATACTTAGTACTGCTCACAAGTTACAACTGCCAGTATTAATCAGTTAGTACTGCTAGAGTAAGTTAGTACTGCCAATACTAACTTAAGACTGTTGAAGGACTTAAGATTGCTGGTTATAGAGTTTCTACTGCTGGTTCAAGATTAATGTTGTTGCTGAAGTTAATGCTGATTAGTCAAATAGAAGACTGAAGTTAATGCTAATTGACTGAAATTAATGTTGATTAGTCAAACAGAAGACTGAAGTTAATGATGATTGAAGAGATTAATGCTGATTGAGAATTTGACTAAATATTTTGGAAAGTATTAAATACTTAGTCATTGTATTTAATACATTTGACTAAATACATAGGAAAATATTGTAAGCCCATTAGGACTCCTTAGTTCGTTAAAATTGTATTAGCACTGCTAGAGAAAGTTGTTTCCACTGCTGAAGTTTTTCCACTGTTGTCTGAGGTGTAAGGATTTACCTTAAGTCAAATACGCATTATTGTTTATTTGGATTGTATGGCTCTGTGATTATTCTCTTGTTGTTTTAGGAGATACGGTTTAGTTCCGTTAGTTTGTCCAGGGTCATTGTGTATAAAATAGAGTCTTAGGTTAGAGTAGAAATACCACATACACTTATCATTCAATATCGCATATGTCTGAAATACAGATAGCTCATAGCTTTATGGTTGTGTAAACCCTTGTACTGGTTGGAGAGTGTACTGTCGTATTTTAATCAATATTATGTAAAGCTTGTGTTGTTTAACTCACTGTTCCATTCATTTCATTGTTTTTTAGGTGTATTAAAGGTCTACTATTTCCGCTTAACCTCTTGTGGTGAAAAATCTTAACAAAGTTTCTGCTCATGTGTTAGTTTGGTTTATCCAATGGTGACAATTAACCTTACAGCTAAGGCGATTGTTAGATCCAAGTTGGGTACCAACCAAGTGGTATCAGGAGCTTGTTGAAAGCTTGTTGAATAAGAGAGAGCGTTGTCTACAAGGTGTTGCATTTTAGGAATTGACCATGGTTTACATCTGTCAAGAAGTTCTTCAAGTTCAGATAATGAGGTATATGGATGATTCCGTATATTTGTTCTAAATCATGTAGGACGTTGAAAAACACGAAAGACCGTCAACGAATAAAATGGTATCAAGTGTAAATGAAGAGAAACTTGTGTGATTGTGAGATCTGACTTGTTATAACTACAAAAGAGGTTTATCATCAAGTTGAGGCTAGACTTGTTGAATGTTATTAAAATATGAGAGGAAATGTTATTGTGAATAGAAATTAGAGTTGTCGTTGAGAGTAGATTTAGAGCTTAGAGATTAATAATATTGTAAATCTCAGGAAGTGGAATCGTAAAGAAAAGGAAAAAGAAAGCTTGTAGACGTGTAAAATAGAAAAAGTTTTGACAAGTGCTTCAAAAGATCTTAAACTGTCTATTAGCGAGAATCAAGACTAGATAAAGATAAGAGGGTTGTGTCTGGGAATTAATGAGTATAGGGATGTCCCAAGCCCCCTCCTGCACAAGTCTGTATTCACTTCTTAAGAAAAGCATCTCGTCTTTGGATGGGTTGTGCCTGATGGTTGTTGGATGGATACTGTTACTGAGTTAGTAGTGGCATAGACTCCTAGTATAGATGTGTCAAAAGATAGTAAGTGGACTTGGCAGAAGGCAATATGGAAATGTAGATGTAGTGCCTCTAGTGGTCTTCTTCAAGGAGGCTGAGTATGGTTATGTTGTATGTCAAAAACTATGGGATTACTGGTTGTCCTTAGTGTCTCTAAAGTTAAGTATATACTGAAAATGCTAGGAAACCAACTGTAAAGGTATGCAGAAGAGATTTTTTTGTTGTGTGTGTTGTTTTGTTTTGATTGTTGTGTTTGTTTTGTTGTGTTTGTGTGTGTTTGTTGTTTGTTTGTGTTGTGTTACAAGGCTCACAAAAGGCGCTGAGGGGAAGATGAAATATGGAACTGGAATAATCAGAAGTCCTAACAGCTAGGAAGTGACTTTGTGATGATCAAAAGAAAGCCTGCTATGTATGTGGAAGTTTTGAACACCTGCAGTATACCTGTAAACACAAGAGACATGTTAATGATCAAAAACAGGTTAAACCAGTGTGGAACAACTCAAAGAGGGTGAATCATCACTATTCAACAAGAATAACTCACCCCAATCCAAATGAAATGGATGTATTCCACAGCTGTTTTGTTGTGAGGGTCAGGGAGAAAAAACAATGTAATGCTGCTAAGCCAAAAAGCGTACATAAATGCTGTGTAAGGCTTCTGCATGTTGGGTTTTAGAAGCGCCAAAGTACAGAGTATATAGATCATGTCTCCAAATATAACAATGCAGCTCTAATGACTTGTTGAAAAGATTTAATTAACATTGTTGCACGAGGATAAGATTCAAGTCTGTTGATGGCTTGGGTTCCATAGAAGATGGATTTAGGAGGATCCTTTCCAAGAACATGGGAGGAAAAAATGCTCAAATGTTGATAAAGATCACTTTGTGTTAGAATGGATGCACAGACTCAGGGGAGGCATGAGCATAATCAAGAATTTGATGCAGAAAGTACTACTGTTGGTGCAGAAGGTGATTGCGTATATTGCTGTTGAAACTGTGTAAGTGTACATCGAGGAAAGGAGTGCAACGAAGACAAAAGATGAGAGAAAGGCAGGAGGAGTGTTTCCAAGCATGAAGGGTTTTAAATTCATGAACTTCTTCAAAAGATATTCATGAAGGCTGAAAGATCAAGAAGATGAAGTGTTTGAAAGAATCCTCTCAAAACAGAAAAGTGGTAATTCAAGAACTTGATGATTGTTGAAGTAAATCATATGTTTTGGGGAGGTTTGTTTGGGAATTGTAATCTTATCATACTTAGTACTGCTCATTATTTTAATAATGACAGTAGTTAAGTCAGTTAGTACTATAGTGTTAGTGATAGGTCATGCCAGTACTATACGTGTTTCGGACTGTTGAAGGAGCTTATGTCTGCTGGTATAAGAGTTTCTACTGCTGGTATCATAGTACATTATTGTTGCTGCTTGAAGTTAATGGCTGGATTAGTGTCAAATTGGAAAGAGTGAAAGTGTAATGCTAATTGACTGATTTTAATTGCTGATTAGTCAAACAGAAGACTGTAAACGTTAATGGTTGATTGTAGAGATTAATGTTTTGATTGAGAATTTGAACGTAATTATGTTTGGAAAGTGAGTTAAAGTCCTGTGTTTCACCATAAACCAATATTTGTTCATGTTTCCACTGATAGAGTATTTTCCCATTACTAGTGTTATGTATTCGCACTGCTAGAGAAAGGTTTCCACTGCTGAAGTTTTTCCACTGTTGTCTTAAGGATAAGGATTACTCTGAGTCAAATACGCGTTATTGTTATATTTGGAATGTATCTTGTGTATATCTCTGTTGATTGTGTAGAGATACGGTTTAGGTGTGCTTGTATCTGTTGTTCAGGGTTCCTTGTGCTAGTAAAAGGAGTGTCTTTAGGTTAGAGTGAGAAATACACATACACATACATCTTCAAAATCAGATGCTGGTATATACATTCTCTCATTGCTTGTAAGGTTGTGTAAACCATAGTACTGGGTGAGTACTCATATTTATTACATCAATGATTGATTAAAGCTTTTTGTGTTAAGCTGTCACCTGTTCCAGTTCAGATTCATTGTGTTAGTCGTCGTTGATGTGATTAAAGGTTGTTTATTCAGCATAACCTTTGGTGGAAACATCTAACAAAGTTTCGTTGTACGATTTGTGTAGTTTGGTTTTATCCAACGGGTGGACAGATAACCTTACAAGCTAAAGGCATTCGATCAAGTTGTTGGGAACAACAGTTGGTTATAGCTAAGATTAGAAAAACTGACGTCTAGCTGAGTGTGCGAGAATCAGAAAGAAGCGGAAAGTTATGTAAGGTTTTCTTCCGACATAAGGGAGCTTGTTGACATATGTGATGATAAAAACTCTCGGTTTGGTGTGCTCGAGGAGTGGGAGTAGGGCGATGAGGTGGCGTTACCGAATGCAAAAGTGTGCAAGCTCAAAATTAACATGTTTTAGAAAAACAACAATGGTCTTTAATGTAAATCGCTTTAAACAACCCTGCATATAAGTTGCATTTTCTAATCAATGGTCGCATAAGCATCAAATATGGATAATAGTAATGGGCATTAGAATGACAACAGGAATTTAACTTCGTATTATATCTAGTTGCATACTGGGGGTCAACGGGTCTAGTCTGCAACTCTATATACAAAAAGCATACCGAACTAATTTTCATGTATTGTATGCTTATATGCTATAATTGTATATCAATAAAATACTACTCATAATATATTGTAGAAATGAGTTTGATTGATGTACCTTCATTTAAGCGCACCAACCGGCTTGGTTTCCCAAGAAATTAAATGAACCATTTAGCATCTTCGTCTCCCTCATCCAAGGCCGAGCTGAGACCGTTCGTAGACCAAGACCCCATCGCATCCATGCTTTTCTAATAGGACATCCAGGCTCCAACATCTTATTGATACAATCCCTACAACAATTAATAAAAAAAATAGTTAAAGGAACTATTTTTCAGAGCCACATCATATCAAATTATTTCAATGCTAGATGCACATAACTCTGAAATGGTCACGTCAATTTCTTAAAGTTCAAAACACATAAACTAATCGGCCAAAAATCATTGTTACCAAAAAGATAAAAAAAAGAATACACATATCAGATGACTCAGCTTTCTAGGTTAGCTAGTAACCTTCAAAACCATTCATAGTGTTAATTTTCATTCTGGCAACATTCTAGTCTAAGACATCAGGCTAATGCTTTTCCGTTCAAATTAATAGTTATTTTGATTTTCAAATAAAAAGTACCAGTTCACATTCAATAAAATCAATAAATGCATTTTGCAAGATGAAGCAACTCAGAATTTGTTGGTTGGTAGCATGTCATTTTTTGGGGGGAATAGACTAATAACATGCTAATACTACTACAATACACGTAATTGTCATTTTGTTTAATATTCTAATGCTAATTGGGGCCAAGATGTTTTTCCATTAAACTTGGTGACATTTTCTTACACCTTTGCACAAATGTGTGTCTTACTGTGTATATCACAAATGTGTGTGTTAGTGCAAAAAACAATTACCAGTAGGCCAATAGCAATGTTTGCGGCAGTGGCTTCACCTTTTATGGTTTTAAATCATCCTCTTGTTGGTGACCATCACCAACACTCGTTGACTAAATCTACAACAAAGATAAACCAAGATCAAAATTCATTTGTACAATAAACTCAAAAACAAATAATGAAGAAATTGCCTTAAGAAACTAGCCGACATCGAACACATTCCCAACCTGTTTCTTAAACTTATCTACAAAGTATTCCACCAACCGTAATTCTATATTTTGAACACCAAACTTCGCATCCCATTTAACATCTCTAACCTGCACCACACACGATAATTTCAGTCGACATAATTAACAACATAGTTTGACAATCTTGCAGGATTCATAATAGCTCTTTCCGAACACTCTTCAAGAACACGTCCAAAAAACAGTCAATTGGCATTTTCACAAACACTTGTAGTGCATTCAAGATAAAGTACACCTACTACACATACTTGTTAATTCGTATGAAGAGTAGTAATTTTTACATACCTGAAAAACTAACAACACAGTCGACAGCTGTAATTTACCCTGAAAAAAACAAAATGAGACGATTAGATCTTTGTATATTATCACCTATTTTTGATCTTTTTTCATATAAACCAAATATGCAACATGTTAAACATCAAAATAACATTAAAACAACCAAGAACATAACCAAACCATAAAAGTTAAGCAACCTCAATCTTGCGTCATTTGTGTTCAAGTGTTGTGATTATTGATTTGCATCATTTGATTGAGCATGCTATCACAAAATTAACACACCTTGATTTCTTTAGTCGGTGGATGTGATTGAGGTTTAGGCAGTCTGATTTGTTTGAGCCGTTGAATGTGGTTCAGGTTTTAGGTCAGTGGTTGTGATGAGTCATTAGAGAGAAAGCCATAAGAAGACACGTAGAACACACAACTGACACTAACCTAGAAGATTATTTAATAAGAAAAGTAGGTGATGAAAAGGGTTAAAAATTATTAAATAGATTTAAAAAAGAAGTACTGTTCATTTAGTGAGAGGATACCAAGTCAACATTTAGAATATATGATAATAGTCGACCGGAAAGAGAGAATATATAAAAATAGGAATTGAGTGTATAATAATAAGTTACTATCATATACACAATTCAATTCAATTCAATTATTATATAAATGTAAATTAACAAGTCTTGAAAACCCGCGCTTCGCTGCGGCGAGTTTTGTTAAAAAAATTCCGTTAAGCGTTTCTTTGGAGTTGCTTATTGTTTTAAATGATACCCGCACTTCTCATAAGTAAAAGCATTTGATCAAGTAAGCAATCTGGACACAAAACCACATGAAAATTCCATCGTATAGAAAACTACATTTAATGAATCGGTAACATCCTGAATGAATTTGATCAATCACCAAAGGCATAAATGTATATGAGCTCATTGTTTTAGCAACCGAAAGTGTAAACAAAGAAATCAAAAGTACCCTCTCATTGTCCTTTCAACCTATAAAGCTAAAAGTAATTGACAATTAAGTATAGACATAAGTGTAACTGTTGGTTCTAATTTTTCCAGTTATAAGCCAAAAAAATTTCTTTCCTTTGTTCAAAGTTGCTTAGCAACCATAGGAACCTACTTTGGTAATAAATGTTACCTTTGTCTTACTCTTATAAGGGGTTCTGAGTTTGGAGAGAATAAAAAGGAAACTAATAATTTATCTATCGATCTTGAGTTTTGAAGGAAAACAAAGATTGTAATGACTTATTAACTTTCTTATGTGTATAATCAATTATGTTTCATGTTTGAGAATAAGAAATGAAATGTCTAGCCGCGTATTTCTTCTTTCTATGCACTTAATCAAGCAGAAACATGCATAAAAATCTGAAAATAATCAAATCTTTAGGACTAATGTGTGTATACTGAAAACCTGGACCTAGTCGATTCAGATCAGTGGGAATGATGGAGGGTTCCAGCCACTTGTTCCAAACTTCAGAAAAGATAAACCGCATGACTCATGGTTGTAAGGGTGCTGATGGAATTAGTGTGATTAATACACCTAAGAGGATCGACAATCTCGCCATTACTGTTTAAAAAAACTTCTGTAATGGCTTTCGGCTATCTAAACCAGGTTGGCTAACCTAAAACATTCTACTGGCCTACTGGGTCCATGTGCAGCAACCACAATTGTAACTTGGGTAACTATGGCCTTTTTATTGTGTGTGCGGCTCTCCTGTTTAGTTGACTTACTCTGTGCCTATCTAGCTCCTTCGTATGCATCGATTAGCCAAGAGAAATAAAAACAGTAGCATATCCTTTTCCTTTTCTGACTTGTTCCTCAATGATGCATTCGTAGAGAGTTTTTTGTCCGGTACCCAATCAGATGCAGATGAACCTGCACATAATCCATTACGTATTAGCTATTAGAAATATAAATTTGAACCTAAATATAAATAGTAGTTAGACACGTTTATAGACGGAGACACTCACCTGCGATCTTAGTAGTTTACTATGGGATTCTAATACTCATACCAACTCAAAATTTGCATGAGACAAAGTATAGGAGTCAAAAGGGCGTACCTTAGTTAACGGTTCAAAATGGGTAGCTTTAGGGTACTGGTTTGGTTGTCTTAAACCTTTGGTCCAGACGTGTTTAGTTATCTATAAATAATTAGTACATCAAATATAATAAAACATATATTTTTTCAAATCGGTTGACGAACACACCATATGTTTTTTACAAAATTGGTCAAAGGGGTTTTAGTTCAACACGGTCTCACCCATCTTAGAAAAAGCAAATTTAGTAGTCATGGGGTAAACAGAACCATACCCTACCGTTTTGAACCTTACTAAAAATCCCCATTATGAACAATTACTAAACATGGCCAACATAACCAATCTGCAACCTATCCTATGTTTGGATTTTTAAAACTGCCAATATACGATTTCAGAATTTCATTGGACCAGATTATTGACAGAATGGAAAAAAAGAAAAAAAAGACATGTCTTCACATATTACCAGGAATGCCTTTCAAGGAAACGAAAACATCCTCCATTTCCGCTATTGCTTCATTTTTTGTCTCCGACCTCATATAAGGTTAATTCTCTACCAACTCTTGCATACTCTGAAAGTGCAAAGTCTTTGTATTCTCTTACAGCCTGAAAGTAGACAATTAAGACAATATCTTAATACTCGTCACAAAGTACAAATTTTCAATATCATTAATTTACTTCTGAGAATAGCGAGCAAATTGCAATGAACATTTAGCTGTGGAGTTTACTGTCATTGAGTTTGACATATTTTTTATTAAATACGCTAACAACTACCATTTTTGTTAACTCGTTACATTTCGACATTATTTACTTCATCCATTTATAAAGCTGAACATTAATTTAATGGATTGCCACAGGTTAGTACAATATAGTCTTATATGTATCATTTTACAATCAGTAACTTGACACACTTATTTACTTAGTTTTATGCTTCAGGTTGATTTGGTTACCATTGGCCTACTCGTACTTTTTAAGCAGATGCAAGAAAACGTACAGGAGGTCTAGAACGGAAAGCCTTAGGAAGGGTGGCTTTAATGGCTCCAATTTGTGAGACCATCCCTGCTACTTTTCGCGTCTGACTCCATGGGGTTGTTTTGTAACCCATATTTCCTTCTGCACTTCATTGCTTCAATTTGTAATCACTACCAGGAACGACTGTAATCACTCCTGGTAGAGAATTAACCTTATATGAGGTCGGAGACAAAAAATGAAGCAATGAAGTCAGACAAAAGTAGCAGGGATGGTCTCACAAACATCCTCCATTTCCGCTATTGCTTCATTTTTTGTAACCTCATATAAGGTTGATTCTCTTCCAGTCGTTCCAGGCATTTTTGACAGCAGCAATAGGAATTTTTGGACCTTTCACTGGAGCAGAGCCGTTGGTTTCAGGTTTTACCTAAGAGCTCTCTTTGGGGTTTGAATGGCCTTGAAATACAAATGGTCCATCCAAAAGCTTTTCACCTTTTTGTTAGCAAAGGCTTCACATAAACACTGATAGCTATTTCCAAGCTGCGTTGTTGATATTATAACCAAAATATTTCAAGTTTAACTGTTAATAGGTTGAAATTTACTTCATTACATTAATTTTTTAAAAAGGTCACAACCTGATTGGCATTCACTTATGATTCTGCAAGTTGTCTACTGCCAGCTTCTTACCAGTGTAACTATTCTATATAAGGCTGGTTATTCGTGGGTGAACTTGAGCAAAACGATACGCTCGGGGGTCATATAGTTGTAGCAGGCAAAACTACAATTAACGGTCTAATAAAACTTTTTTTCAACATTACATTGACAATAATCCATTTTGAAATGTGTCGTCTGCCGCATCCCTTCATTGCAGGTATACGCCGTCAGTCTCGAGGCTCGTGCAGGGTGTAGCTCTTGTTGACATAGTATGAGAACTTATATACACATATATTCTCTACATAGAACCTTCGACATCAATTAGACCCAGTTTTCCCTAGGACTTCCCATTAAATTATACTAAAAAATATCGTTTAAGCACTGTGAATGACACTTCCCCATGGAAAATGACATTTACGCTACGTTTCTTTTGTTATCAATAAGCAAGATGATATGAGTATGAATAACGCTGCTTGTATGTTTTGAGGGAAGGAAAGCATACGTTGGAAGAGTTGCAATTTTCTCCCTCATCTGCCGAATAATACGGCCATTGTGAAAACTTATTCCAGAGATACGTCACTTGTCGCAGCTTGTTAAAGTTTATTCTTATCTTAATAATAGTCTAAATTGGCACTCAATAGAGTGATTACAGTCCCAAACATCCCTTTTGACGAATCAACTGAGCAGAAGAGTTCTAATCCATACTTCCAAGCTTTGGTGAATGGGGCAGTTAAATTCATACCTGCATTGCATGTTTTATATCAGATAAAAATCTAATTTTGAGTGATCAATCATCATACTTACGCAAGTAGATGGTCAAGACGTTCAATTTCAGGATGAGTATAATACAAATAATATTATCTACCTTCCTGAAGTTGGTGGGTCCCAATAAACGCCATCAAAAGTAGAAACAAATTTTGAAGAGTCGACAATGGCATACTTTATCCAAGCTGGGATCCGATCAACCCAAACTCCATTGTTGTGCTTAAATTTGAATTTGACCCTTGAATTATGAGGAATAGCTGAAGTTCTACTGACATCAGGGATCTTGATGGTCCATACTCCAAACTGATTTTTTCCATCTTATGGTTTGACCCATCCCACCCATTGAAATCATCGATGAGTTGTGCTTCCCTGCTCATGTATTAAGCTGCCCACATCAGCATTTTAAACAAATCAAAGTAGAAATTTTGACCCGTTTGCTTATAAAAGACTCGAGTCAGGTTATCTATAATTTATGGTCAAAGAGGTAAAACTGAACGGATACTACATTTATTACCCTTAGTTTCTTTATATCCTTTTGCTTGGCTTGTAGATTGAACTTACCGCACCCATTCCCTCACCTGTTAACTGCACAGTACACACACAAACACACAGTTTATATAAATAACTTCACGGATGAAAATAATGAGTATGAAAGTTGCAAATTGGCACAGGTGACCTAACATGTTACTTCTAAAAGCTATTGTAGTTTTTTTTCTAACCAAACTCGTCTAACAGGCTCTGACCTATCTATTTTTTCACCCCAACACTTTTACGGGTCAAATACTATGAATCTAAAAATAAGGTATAAAGATAAGGCACTTAAAAGTAGTCGAAGGTCATGATCACTTTTGGTTTAAATAAGTGAAGGTCCTAAAGATAAGGTACTTAAAAGTAGTGGAAGGTCATGATCCTTTTTGGTTTCAATAAGTGAAGGTCATGTTAATAAAGTTACAAATAATAAGATATAATACTCTCGAAACTACGAATCTACTATGTGGAAACACACTAACCATATAACCAAGTATAACAAACAATCCCAAACACACTCGTATCATTTCATCAGGACAACTTCAAACAACAACCTAAAAATATTCCATTGATACGTCTGTTTGTTTAAGCGTCGGCATTGAAAGTCATTGATATAAATGGCAAAAGAGAAGTCGTTGCAGCCTAATACTATCATATCCATACTTGCAAAAAATGATCAGATAGTGATCAAACTATCTAATTCATTATTTACTAAAAATAGCAGAAACGTGCATTCAAGTACAAACGGGTGGGGAAATAAGCATGCTTCAAGTCTATCAAGCAATGTGTTCCATTGGGATATCAAACAATGAAATTTCAATTGATTTATGTATAAATATAGAAGATAACTAAGAATATGTGTAGCATCACACAATACATCCAAATTGTATGCGGCTTCATAAGCCATAAAAATAGAGCTTTTTGGCTTTTCAGTTTGTATTTAAGCTCATAACCCATCAAATAAGCTTACACAAACCACGCTATCCCAGAATAAGCAAAAAAATAAACACCCTTGTAAATGATAAAAGAAATAGAAAGCTAAACACTTGGAACTATTACCTATTTGATTACTTCGTATCGTGACCGCACAATATTAGCCTTCAAAAATTTCTACTTGGCAAATCCAATCAAGATATTAGGCCCCCTCAGCTGCTGATATATTCTGCTCCTAATGCTTGCAGTTAAAATCTTGAGTGAGAAGAATCTGGTGTACCCGTTTGACTTTTTTTAACTCTTGGTGGCTGGCGTGGCGTGTCGATCACCTCATTTACACCATATCAAACATTCAAATTTATACATTTATCTACACATTATTTAAACAAATGCTAGCAGATGTTTTTTATGACGAAAATAAAGGAAAAAGGTTATATGAATCACATTAACATACCTTTTTGGGCTTTTCCTTATGTTGTCGGACAACTTCTCTTAGCTTTTTTCTTCTTCCCGATGAGCAAAATCCTGTAGCTTTCTCGCCGCCTAAGAGTAACACTGAAGCTTCAACAAACTTGTCGACAGTACAATTCCAGTACCTAAAAAGAAACCAAATATCCGGTCAGAATAAAATCACTTCCTTCTAAAAACATAATCACTTAAAAATTATAAGCCAATCCAAACACCCCCTTTTACCCTAATGTAGTACGCGTTTTGCTCATGCCTGTGTACAAAGAAAGACAGGAAACTAAAGAGGAAGCGGTAAGTACACTGCTTGCACCAGACAGCTTTTTAGGGCATTCTCTTTGGCTTCCCATATTTCTTTGTGTAAATCACTTGCATATAAAACCGAGAACAAAGCATTTTAGTAGCTTGCGTAAGGCGTGTGTGAAGATGCCTTTGTAGAAACGGCAATATAAAAATTAACTTAAGAAAAGAGTTAATATATTCAAAGAACCAATAATGTAGAAATAATTACCGGACGAATTATGAAGTCAATTTCTATATCTGTTAGCTGTTTAGCAATAGAGACGACATGTGTATGACCAAACACCACTTACGAAACCTGTAGGCATTCAGTACGAACGTATCTCGGCCTGTTAGCTGACAAAAGAACACAATTATGGTAGAAGTAAAAATGAGTAATCTAAATCTAACCTTTGCTATTCTTTTGGCTCAGTAACATCATATCCTAACCCAATAGACACGATCGCAACTCAGCAACCAACGATACCAAATTAACATTAGATTCCGATCACAACAGGCTGCAACAATGAGAAATCAAGATTTTCCCTTTTTGTTAAGATTACATGTTTTAATCTTCATCTTCATAAAATTTGCTATTGTATAAGTATATTAATACGATTTAACAGGATGTTACCTTCCAATTCTAAAAGGCTAAATATAAAAATATATAATCCAAATCTAAAATTTCAAATTAAATAAAAATACTTATTCATAAATACCCAAATAAAATAACTTCTATACAAATTATAATTGTTCAAAATGTTTATAGCAAAATAACATAATAACCATTATTCCCCAAATTACCAAAAGAAAACATACTGATGGAAATAGAAGCCCTTTAGGTGAAAGCTATCAGATAATGAATTTTGTTTAGAGGTCCCTCGCTGCCGCATTCATTTTGATTTTTTTCATATCTTTATGATATGGTTGTATTCATTGATTAATGTATCATAATTTGAAAAAAAAGGTTGAATAAAAAGAACCCACAAAAAAACTTACCAAAAACCCAATTTGTAAGAACCCCAAGAAAACCACAAATCTATTGATAATCGAGGCACCATTTGGTTAGAATCTCGAATTAAAGGGACACCGTTTAGTTTGTCTATGTGTGTTTTTGTTTCGGTACTGTGTGATTTTCCTGTGGGGTGTGTGTGTGTGTAAGATGATGGAAGAGATAAGGCGGTGGTATCACTGGTATGTGTTTGGTTTGGTGGGTGGGAAAAAGCTTCAGTGAAAGAGAATGGGAATTATAAAATAATGGGTCGTTGGAATGGTTACGTATTTCACTCGCCTCATAGTGTCCGAATAATTTATCATAACTTATTGTTCATAAGATTAAAAAGGTATATTTTTTATAATAAAAAAGGGGATTAGAGATGGGGGACAACACGATATTTGTAAGAGAGTTATAACTAGACGAGTACCCGCGCGTTGCAGCGGGAATTTCTAGCGGTAGATAATTAACAATATGCGATATTGTGGTAAATATTTTGTATAACATTCAAAATAAGCGTTTATCTAACAAGAATATAAAGAATATCTGCAGAAACTACCCGTAAGAGTTGAGGAGTGAAAGTGAGTGTATATTGAGAGATTATCTTTTGCTGTAAAATAACATTTGTGTGTGAGATATATGAAATGGTTTGTGTGGATTTATATGGTGGACACAGTTACACATTTTTAATAACCATTATCGATAGTAATGATTTTTAGCGGTTACACTTTTTAATAACTAGTGGAGGCTGTTATAATGATAAATTAAATGGGCTGTTACAATTAGGGATGGCAAAAAAACCCGAACCCAATGGGGAAATCCAAAACCCAAAGTTTTTAAGGCGGGGCGGGGCATGCTTATCGGGTTACCGGGAGGGGGGGGGTTTCAGGGCGTTAACGGGGATTCTTATCGGGTTTGGGGCATAACATCCCCAACCCGCCCCGCCCCGAAACTATACATACATATCGATATATTATTTTCATATATTGTTATGTTAGTATTTACGTAATAAACCAATATTATCAAATTTTTGTAGTATTATATATTTGCAAGATTGCAAGTTGTGATTAATAAAAACTTTTTTGTGTAATGTTTTTAAAAGAAGTTTTGATTTTTTTTAACCTGGTTATAATTATTTATGTATAATTTCTTGAAAACTTATGAACGCTACTAATTATTATATTATTAGTGGGTTATTGATTATTTATATTATTGCATGTAATCACATTTGTAAAAAATATGACGTAAAAATAATAATAAACAGAGAACAACGTGTATTTGGTGGAGCAATGCGCTCGTAAAGTCGCCCCGATAAGATCCCCATTGGGGATCGGGGCGGGTTTGGGGATGGAGGGTGGTCGCCCCGCCCCAAACCCGCCCCATTGCCATTCCTAGTTACAATGTTATAATGGTATTGATGACTGAATTTATTATTCAACATTGTGTATCCTAGTTTCCTTAATTAGATTCAACATTCAACATTCCTACATTTTCAAGAAAGGGTGTTAAATGTTAGCAGGCTTATGTTTGTAGGCTTGGCCCATGTTGGGCTTATGGTTATCTTTGTATTACTTGTATTTATACTCGACACTTTGTATGGTTTCATAATCAATATACACAGAGCATTGTATCATCCTACATGGTATCATGAGGGTTTCTCAGATCCTAAAACAACTCGCTTCCGCTTGTTTGTAACCTTTTCAATCACAATTTCTGTTTTACCGATTGTTTCTCGGTGGTTTCCCGTTTCTCGACTAAGTTTAGTCGACGTTTCTTGGCTAAGTTTAGCCACTGTTTTACCGATTACAGTTTCAGTCGGTGTTTTGTTTTGGTTTCTCCTACGCAAACCCCACACACTTGTTACTGTTTCCACTGTTTCTTTTTTTTTACAAACCCTAACTACTTTGAGCCCTAAAATCTACAAACCCTAAAAACTACATAACCTACATACTACCCACTGTTCGACGATCAAACATGACAAACAACAACCCACCCCTCACACCGGCACTTACCTTATCGGATAAACTCATGGCTATGAATCATTTAACCACTTTTGTTCCCAAATAACTTGATGTCGATGCGATGAATTATTCCTCGTGGGTGTATTTATTTTCCCATCTATGTCATGGTTATGGGATTTTGGATCATCTTGTTGATCCGGTTGCCTTTTCATCCACTACGACTCCTACGGA
>BQNB010106944.1:0-23276 GCA_026074375.1 Tanacetum coccineum | reverse complement strand
TAAGGCTTGTAAGACTTTTAGATAAAGTCTTAATGGGCTGACCCGACCCATTAAATGGGTACGGGTTGGTCCATTTAAGATTTCTTCTATAACACCCTGTGTTTTCAAGTCTTTGACGACATCAATAAATGTACTATTTATTGTTAGTATTGTATGTGTTTGCTTTAAATTGTAAACGTTAAGTTAAATCGCGTAAGCTAAAATTTAGCTTTCAATGTAAACGAGCATCAAACAATTAAATGTTTACATCAAGTAAGGGTTAAGTAATTATTTTGAGGATAATTATTAACATTGTTCAATTTATTTTTATCGGATACGTAAAGTGTATATGTTTCGCGATAAATTGCATTTAATAAAATATTAAAGATTTTATTCAAAAGCGTTTGTTGACAACGCGAATATTCGAGTTAAAATCTATTTTTCGGACAAGGCGTAACCGGGTTCCCAAATAAATAACAAATATTTTTATAAATGTTATAAAAATATTTATGAAATACTATCAAGTAAATACCCATTTTTATCAGAAAAATGATTTGAAACGCAATGGCGCAAGTTTCGTGTTTTAAATCGTCCGTTAAGTAGTTCAAAACGAGTCCCGAACCATAATTATACAAAAATTACACGTTTGGAAGTCCAATGTGAACTATTTACACAAATGTAACCCTAGAGTATATATACATGTTCCTTTTTCTTATATAACCCTTATATATAATAGTATATATATATATATATATATATATATATATATATAAATAAACTATATATATATATATAAATATATATATAGTATATATATATAAGTTATTCATTTCTTTTATTTGATACAAAAACACACAAACATATACACTCCAATCTCTCTCTCTTTTCCGGCAGCCACCGCCGGATTCCGGCCACCACCGCCGCCACCGGAAAAGTTTTCCGGCGAGTATTCCGGCCGAGCTCCAAAACAGTCCCTCGCCACCCGATCTACTCAATCCACTAGTCTACGCGCCGCCACCCCCCCTTCGGCTGCTACCTCACGACAGCCCACACCACCACCGTCATCATCATCATCGTCATCATCATCCGAACATCACCATCACCACCCCCTCGTCACCGCCGCTGCCACCTCCACCCCATCATCACCACCACAGCTACGCACCACCACGGGTGTGTGTGGTTGTTATAAACCACCAACGAGGGTGCGTTTTGTTTCGGTAACAACAAAAAAGGTGCGTTTGGGTAATATAAACAGCCAAGGGTGTGTTTGGTCTTGTTCTCAGCCCACTAGGGTGCGTTTGGTTCTTAGCCGTGCCATATAGGGTGCGTTTGGTTGTGAAGAAAAACCAAAGGCGTACGTTGGGTTTGGGTTTAACACGAATAGGGTGCGTTGGTTTTGTTCTCAGCCGCGTAAGGGTGCGTTTGGGTCATCAGAAACACCCAAAGGGTGGGTTTGGGTTGGCTGCGAACAGCAAAGGGTGCATTTGGTTGGCTGTGTAACAACCATGGGTGCGTTTGGATTTGGGTACACCATGAATAGGGTGCGCTTGGTTGATAGAAAGCACTAAGGGTGCGTTTGTTTTAACAGAAATACAGCAAGGGTGCATTTGCTTTTGATAGAAATGACATTGGGTGCGTTTGGTTGGCTGTTAACAGCCAAGGGTGCATTTGGCTTTCATAAACCGCACAAGGGTGCGTTTGGTTGGCTGCGAAATAGCCAAACGGGTGCGTTTGGGTTAATAGAACTGCCAAAAGGGGCGTTTGGTTCAGCAGATTGCATCAAGGGGTGCATTTGGGTTTGGGTTTAACAGCAGTAGGAGCGTTTGGGTTAACAGAAAAACCATAAGGGTGCGTTTGGGTGAGCAGAAAACCAATAAGGGTGCGTTTGGTTTATATAAATCGGCTAATATAAAACATGTTAAGTTTCGGTAAAATATAAAATCAGATTAAGTGGTGATTTAAAATGGTTTAATAAATGTACTATTTATTATTTTGATTAGTATAAATATATATATATTTTAAAACACGCGGGTTGTTTGGAAAGTGGAAAACATTAGATTTTTATAAATATGGGAAACGTTGTATAAACGAATAAGTCGTGCCGAAAAATCTATAAACCACTATACTTAATAAGTTTCATTATAAATTCTATTATCTTGGAAATCCGATAAAAGACGAAGTTATATATAGTCTTAAGATTTTTAAATTATAATTATACAATAACCCGAAAAATAAACGGAAACAATACATTATAAACAAGTCAACTAGTTTAACTAAAACCCGTCAAAGAAACGAAATGCTAATTTATAAAATATTATTTTATAAATTCCCGACTAGAAGGTAAAAATCATAACTTTTGTAAAAGATTTACAAACATCGTTTATGTGATTCGAACTTTAAAACGTGAGTTTACTTTTATGCAAGAACTTTCTATTGATTAAATTGGTGATTTACGAACACGTGTCGAAATGTTTTATTTCAATTCTTTTTCTTACGTTTCTCATTAAATACGTACAAGGTATTATATACCTCGATTATTTATTTGATTGGTTTTCTTTGTTATATAATTCACGGTATGAATTATATACTTGTTTATTTGATCATATGTACTATATACGGAATATATTACATACTTTGTGGTTACTTTTCGATTTATTTTATTTAACCAACCACCAAACTATTACAACTTTAAATCTAAATCTTTTATCAACGTGTCGCGTTGATGTAACCATTCATCGGGAAACCCAAATGCATCATTTTAGAGTAGTGGGACTTAGCCGTTAAGATAAACCGCAACTTCTTGGTCGAGCCGTTCCAGTTTCCGTTCGTGCTGTGCTTAATATGTGCACTTCTGCCAATCGTTCTTCAAACATCGATGTGAGTTTATAGCCCCATGTTTTACTGGTTTTACATATATTTTTGGGGTGAGAACATGCTTGTTTGCAAATTCATTCACATGATTGACTTATGCTTGTTACATGATCGTTTACAAATTGGTTTGCATACTCATTTACATAGTTCGCTATGGGATACATTATTTGACTTCATATTTGGTCACAAATACATACTTTACTTTTGAAATGATTACGGATTAGCTTAAGCGGATTGAACTGATAACTACAAGTAAATGCCCGGGTGTTCTTGGAGGGGACACCTGCGAGGGGCACATATTCATTACTGCCCGGTGTTCTTGGAGGGGACACTTGCGAGGGGTACATATTCATTTCTGCCCGGGTGTTCTTGGAGGGGACACCTGTGATGGGTACATATGGTTTTCATTACTGCCCGGGTGTTCTTGGAGGGGACACCTACGATGGGTACATAGTGCATTGGTTTCATGAACTTAGAGTAATTGTAATCATTGTTTTATACACACATGATTATTTACTGTGCCTTGAATAGAGTGGCAATACATACTTGAAACATTTTAGTGATATATATATAAATATCATGCATGCTTTAAACAATTGCGGTACAATGTTTTTTTGGGTAAAGGGGAAAACAGCCCCGGTAAATTATATTACTCCAAAAAAGTCAATGAAAGTACAATGGAATGTGACCGTATGCCACATTAACCTCAAGCATTTAGCTTGAACAGCCCCTCCTCATATGACATGCCATATGAGATCTAAACTATCAAATACATAACCAATAACACCAATCGGAAAGAACCATCTAATAATACAAAGACAATAAAACATGGTTACTTCAAATTAGACATAGGAATCTCCCAAAGACGTGCAAACAGAATTGCCTCTTTGGACTTCTTGAAACGGCAAGATAGAAGCTTCAACCGGACAGCAGAAATAATACTATCAACCACATCCGTAACCGATCTCTTAACCTTATTAAACAGCCGAGCATTGCGTTCTTGCCAAACAAAATAAGCTGCCGCAGCAACAACGAGCTTACCAATACAACTCTTAGAAGACTTCCTCTTAGCAATAGGCATAAGATGCGTGACGATAGAAGCAAAAGAAGGACCAGCACCCGTTAGACCAGCAAACTGTTGAACACGAGACCACACCTGCTGTGAAAAAGGGCAATCAAAAAACAAGTGTTCATGAGAGTCTGGTTGAGTCTCACACAACGGACATACAACCGCAAGACCAGCAACAACCTCCCAACTTCTCAAACAATCTTGCGTCCTCAACCGTTGCTTAAAAATAAGCCACATATTGAACGCATGCCTCGGAATACAAGCATGGAACCACACAAAATCATACCATGAAACCAGATTATCCCTAGGCCGAATGGAATCCCATACATTATGCACCGAGAAAGGTTTTACCAAGGCATTACAAAGGGAGCGGTTTGAATTTCTACTCTCGCGACTTGGTATGAAAAGTATGACTCCAGAAACCCTTAAACGTCTTCAGGAAGGAGAAGAGGAGTAAAGGATGGTCTTCGTATATCATATGTATATATTTGTATATAATTAAACACAAAAACAAAATATGAAAATTATTGTATGAATCTAAGTATTACTAGTCTATTGCATGGGCGCGAGGGTCTTGTAATATGAGGAATGATATGATAATTGCTAGTGTTAACAAAACCCGTCACAGTTCTGTTTACATGGGATTATGTATGAATCTAGTCTTTATAAGTTCTTGTATGGGGCATGAGGGACTTGTATAGGAGGATTGATGATGATATCGCTATGATTGACTCGTTCATAAGAGCCTTACTTTGTTTTCTCTAACGATGTACTCATTTACTTCTTGAACTCTAAGGTCGATATTCCTTGGTAGTTTACTCCCGCCTCGAAGATGAGTTTTAAACATCGCCCCCTAATCATTAGAAGAAATGCATAGTACATGTTTATCACGATCACCCTTGAAGGTTATGTGAGTCCGCGTTTATTGACATCGGGATTTTATTAAGTAGAATGATTTATAATCTCTTTATTTAAAAGGATTGGGACGCCTCTTCAGTTAAATAAAGAAATTGTAAATCACTGAACCATAAGTTTATCATTTCTTACTTACGTAAATTAGGACCCTCTTTTATGTAAGTAATGAATTTAAATGACGTGGGCTTAATTGGTATCCAATATGCACGAGTATGAACTCGAACCCGATAATTAACGGAATCCGTTAATAAGTTTTAGAAGCACAATAGTGTCTTGTCACTCAGCAGAATTTTAAGGCCTCACTTGGAACTACATGATCTAATTCTTAAGATATTACTTTTGCCGTTGCAAATCCTTGCAATCACGAACTGTTCGTGGAACTAACAGACTTGTTACACACTTGAACTAATGGAGTTGATTCATCTCGATAACTAACGACTGATTCCATATTCGCCGTCTATAGCATAAGCTCTTCAGCTCGAGACTCCTACCCATTTGTTAAACTTTTATTTAGGTTATTGTTTTCTCGGAAATGTCCTCACTCTCTGCATCCCATCACTATTTGTTATAGTTATTATCGTTATGGTTGCTGTTGTTGGGTCCTGGAGCGGTCCCAGCATGTACAACTTTATCCAATAGGTAATGCAACCCTCCTTAAACCAAATAAACACCTATCGACGAAAGCGATAGTCGAACTATTCATTTAAGACTAATAGCACACCAATTTAGGTCATGATACATCATAGTACTGCCTAAGTAAGTTGGACACTTACTTCAATTAGCCTCGTCCGTTATTAATCATCGAAGATTACAGATATCAGAAACGAGACCCCGTCCTTGAACATTTGAAACCTTATACAGACATACTCACGCGGCTACACTTTCTCCTTCGATGCTTTCACTATTAAGGGACTTTTTTATAACGCGGTTATATCAGTCATAAGATCTGTAATGATATTTTTGAGATACCTATTTTGATGGATTAAATATCCTGGTCAAACTTAGCAAAATATTTTTTTGGTACATCGAGAAGTGTCGAAACACCGAATTTTGCTGAATAAAGTTATCAGCGTCTTGTTTAGAATTGGTTTATTATATCTTAAATCTTTTCTTAGTCACACAATCGGTTAACACAAATTAAATCTCGGGCGACGATTCCTATTAAGGGTAGGTTACTGTAAACAACTGGTAATTTTCCGGATTTATCTTTATGGTCTATTTTACCCTTTGACCTTTTGGGTATGAATTGACTTTTTGACTTTTGATCTTTTATTGTCACATAAAAGCGATTACCGCGTAATCGGTAATTTTTGGGAACATATTTAAAGGAGATATATGTTATTCATAAGCTGACTTATCAAAAACGACCCACTAAATCACGTTTTCACGACTCGGACTCTTAAGCATTTTGATGTAAAACGACATTCCAGACAACTTTTTAGTTTTGTCCGCCTAAATACCCTCGCAAGATTTTAGAATCAAGAACAACGCGTACCGACAGGAAAATAATTAAATAATATTTAATTAACACTTTTTATTAAATAAAAATATTTAATAATTAAGAAGTGGTGTATTGAGTTGGGACGGTTTATCTTTTCTTATCAAAATTATATTCAGTAACGTTTGTTAAAGACGCAAATATTCGAGTAAAAGATCATTTTACGGACAAAGTTTATCAGTAATATACAATAAATAATAAACGTTTTAAATAAATTTTATAAAACATTTATGAAAATTAGTCGAGTGAATACTCGTTTTTATGGGAAAATTTATTTGTAACGCAATGGCGCAAGTCTCGTGCTTTGAATCCTCCGTTAAGTAGCTTAAACGATCCCCGAATCATTATTTACCAAAATTTACACTTTTGGTCCATGTGAAATATTTATAAAATTAACCCCCAAACTTATTGAGACTTGTCACATTTATTTATAACTTTTAAAATATTTATATATATATATATATAAGTTATATATATTTTCTTTTTATATATCTTTTTTTCATTCTTAATTACTCTCACATACAATCTCTTCTATCCAAACAATTTTCCGGCAGAGTTCCACTGCAGCCGCCCGCACCTCCAGGCCACTTTTCTTGGCACCGAGCAGCCACCCAAAATTTTTCAAAATGTGTAGATCCATCCCTGATACATCCGATCCAACGAAACCACTATCCGCAGCACCATCCCTATCATCTCCACCACCAACGACGCCCCTATAATCCGATACGCCATCATCACCACACCCGATGCCGCCCACCACAAAACATCACCACCGCGACACACTAGTACCATCGTCACCACAGCCAACGACCACCTTTATCATCACGTCATCTTCTAATTATCTTTAACACCACCCTCTCCACAACGACATCATCTCATCACAACCACGCAACACCAATAGGTGTGTTTAGTTTTGATTTTGCTCACAGAGCGGTGCGTGGTTTATTTTAAAAACCCTATAAACAAGGGCTTTATTTGTTTTCGTATTTCGGTTATAAACCACCAACAAGTTGTATTTGTTTCTGCTTTTTATTGGAACATAGAGGTGCGTTTGATTTTCTGGATTCAAAAACACCAATAGTGGTGCGTTGGGTTTGTAAAATAAAGCACAAAGGCGTGCTTTGGGTCCGGGACAGCTCACACCATAGGGTGGTTTGGGTGGCAAGTACCCCACATAGGGTGCGTTTGGTTTGGCTTAATAGAAAACTTATGGGTGGTGTTTCGTTTCTAAGTTTTGACACGATTAGGGTTCGTTTGGTATGGCAGTTAACACATCAGGGGTGTTTGGTTTGCTGGAATATAATAAGGGTGCGTTTGGTTGGCTGCGAAACAGCCAAACGGGTACGTTTGGGTTAATAGAACTGCCAAAAGGGGCGTTTTGTTCAGCTGATTGGCATCAAGGGGGGTAATGCGTTTGGGTTTGGGTTTAACAGCTGTAGGAGTGTTTGGGTTAACAGGAAAAACCATAAGGGGTGCGTTTGGGTGAGCAGAAAACCAATAAGGGTGCGTTTGGTTTATATAAATCGGCTAATATAAAACATGTTAAGTTTCGGTAAAATATAAAATCGGATTAAGTGGTGGTTTAAAATGGTTAAATAAATATGATATTTATTATTTTGTTTAGTTTATATATATATATATATATATATATATATATATATATATATATATATATATATTATATCTAAAACACGCGGGTGTTTGAAACATTGAAACGCGAGTAAAATTGCAACATGGATTGAATTTCATAAAAATGGAAAATGTGGTTTAAACGAAAAGGTCATGACGACATTTATATAAATTACTATACTTAATAAATTTCGTTACAATTTCTATTATCTTAGAAAAACCGATTAAAGACGAAGTTATATAGTCTTAAGATCGTTAATTTGTAATTATACAATAACCAGATAAACGAACGAGAACTACACTTTTGTAAATGGGACAACTAGTTTAACTAAGACCCGTCGAGGAAACGAATACTAAATTATAAAATATTATTTTATAATTCCCGATTAATGGACAAAGTAAAGACTTTAAACATGTGTTTACTTTTATACACGAACTTTTATTTAATTAAGTGGGGATTTCCAAAAACATGTCAAACTGTTTGGTTTAATTATTTACTCACACTTCTTATATAATACTTGCAAAGTATTATACATTTCATATTAATCCTTGGATTGTTTGTCTTTGTCATATAATTCACAGTATGAGTTATATAATTGTTATTTTTCATAAGTAATATATACGGAATATATTACATACTTTGCGTTACTTTCGATTTATTTTATTTAACCAACCACCAAACTACTACAACTTGAAATCTAAATCTTTTATCAACGTGTCGCTTTGAGGTGACTATCCATTGGGAAACCCGAATTCATTATCCTAGGCTAGTGGGACTTGGTAGTTAAGTTATGCTGCAACTTCTTGGTCGAGCAGTTCCAGTTTCCGTTTTGTCTTGTACTCAATGTGTACATTCCCGCCAATCGTTCTTCATCATCAATGTGAGTTTATAGCCTCCAATACCGTCTCTACTACGCCATTCTAAGGAATCAGGATTGTCATCAATAATAGTAGGAACGGGAATAGAGTTTAAAAGTGGGTATTTGACTAACCAATCATTCGGCCATTTCCATAAACCATCTTGAATACAATCACGAACCTTAGAAGCATGGGTAAAACCAGCTCTAGCAATGTCACGAGATGAAATGATGTTGGAGAGAGGACTAGCAACACACCACTTGTCGAACCATATAGAAGTCGTTTTACCATCACCAATACACGACCAAATAAACTCCCGGATAAGAGGCCGAAGAAGCAAGAGTTTTCTCCAGCTCCATGACATCATACCCCGATAAGGAATGTCCCAAAAGCTTCTATTATTAAGCTTATAAATATGGATCCACTTCACCCATAAAGACTCCTTAATAGAAAGAAGCTTCCAAACATGCGATACCATAAGAGCTTTATTGAAGTGATCAAGCCTACGAACACCAAGGCCACCTTCTTGTTTCGGAAGATAAACAACATCCCATGCAACTTTAGCTTTACCCCTACACATGCTACCATGACACCAAAGGAAACCACGCATGATTTGCTCAATATCAAGCAGCACACGCGTAGGAAGCATAAAAACCGAAGCCCAATAGACATGCAAAGAACCCAAAACAGATTGGATGAGCTGGAGCCTCCCCAAAAATGTACAACGTTCATATGTACATTTTTGTAACTATTTGGGGATTGAAATGGTCATGCATACTTTACAACTATTTGATTTCTAAAAATCATACATACATTTTGGAGGTACATTTAAGGATTTAAATGGTCATACACACTTTACAGAACCTTGGTTCAACATTTATACTTAAACAAATCTATGAACTCACCAACTTTATGTTGACACTTTTTAAGCATGTTTTTCTCAGGTGAATAGATGCTTGGATTATTTGATGTGCACTGGAGTCTAAATTTGACAAGATTTCATTCATGGATTACTACTTACATACAAATGATCAAATCTCGTTGGGTTGTTTTCAAGCTTTTCATTGTGATGCAATTATGGGACAAATGTTATATCAATTTCAAGGAAATCAACGAGATTACTTTTCAAACGACACATTTAGAGGTCGTTCTCTTGTATCTTGTGCTGTTGTATTATGAAGTAACGCCCCCGGACACATTTCCGCTGCGACATATTTTTGGGGGTGTTACATGTTGGGTGTTTGATCGTAACCATAAAACCTTGAAAATCAATCAAAGTGTTTGATAGAATTATCAAAATCGTTTGATACTTTAAGAGTTTCGTCTTTTAGAAAGACTCCCCTTTCACACGTGCATCGATAAACGAAAGTGTTTAGCACATGTGGGTAAGAGTATAAAGCACTTTGAGTCTTTAGATCACTTATTATTATCTAGATCACATTTTAATTACATTTCTCCCCTTATTTTAAATACTAATTCACTTAGTGTTTGAAATACCAAGTGATTAAAATTTGTCATGAAAATTCCATGGGGAAAAATATTTCAGCATGAATTATGAGGAAGCTTTTCTTCTTGCTCCCCCCTTATTTTTACATATGGTTGACACCAAAAAAAATGATACCAAGTTGTAAAAAGAATATAAAATTGAGGCTGAGACAGTGTTGAGCACATAATTTTAAAAGATTATGAATTGTCATTGAAGAATTCTTGAAAATTGTGCTCAAACACATAATCATCTTATAAAAAACATTCAAAATTAAGTTATCATTATGACTGAGTTGTTATTAAGAGACGTTTGATAATGTTTTTAATACATAAGAATTGTCGTGAGATGATGTATCCAAAATCATTAAAACTTTGTTTTTCGAAAAACCCCCCTCAAAAATTGATCCAATTGTAAAAATGTCGTCTTTGAAAACTTTGTGCGGGATGGAGTGTTGAACACACAATTTTGAAAGATTTTGAATTGTCATTGAGAAATTCTTGAAAAATTGTGTTCAACTTTTGAAAAACCCCATGTTAGAAGACTTCTCTTCTAACGTTAAGGATAAATGCACTTGTGCGTACACTGTCCTTTTCTTGAGCATAAAACTTTGAATGTCTTGTATAACATACTCAAGACCGAGAAATTTGATTTTTCTCGTTGTTAGGATATGTTATCTTTTTAGATAAACTTTTCTTTATTTGAAGTCCAGGTTATGTACTAAAATGCACATAAGCCATTAAGAAGAATTAGAAATGACATGTTTTGAAACTTTTGAACTCTTGCTCGAACTTCATTTACATACACGTGACAATATTAATCGTCATTTCTAGTTACGTAAATGCTATCGATTCTAAGAGACATGTCGAGAAGATTTTTTTGGAATTTTTTAGTTTTCTGATTTTGTATTTTTTTGGTAAAGGGTTACCCCGGTAATATGTATTAATCACAAAAAATGTTTGAGTACAATGGAATGTGGCTGAAGTACCACATTTACCTCAAGCACATCTTGAACTTCTTTATAGACGTTTGTAACATGTTGCTTTTTGAGATTTTATATTTTTGTATTTGGTTTTATAGGTTTTATATTTTAAATATATACAATTACAAAGAGCTCCATTGAATATTTTATTATAAAACCGACCCGATGCTCTGACCCGTCTTTTTTTGTGTGACAAACTCGGTGTTTTTGTGCTACACCTGACCCATCCCCCTTATTTTTTTACCTGGTCTGTTGTAATATTACAGGGGGTGTTTTTCTTTGCTCTATCTGCAACACGTGTCTCCCCCACACACCCACCTATTTCTCAAATATTGTATCTACCTCCCACATCATCCATAGATTTAGAAAAACACACACACACACAACCAACAGGATGAGAGTTTCTTCTTCCCTTCCATCTACATGTTCTTTTTTTTCTTGCTTCAAATTGCAGGTATGTGTGGGAAATTTTAATTATATCTTTAGAAAAAATTTGGTGCTGATTTGAGGTGTTTATTTTTTTCATTTAGTTCCATCTGATTTTTCTTTTTTTGGGACTGATTACATATATGAGGTTCATCATTGTGGAGTTTTTGAGAGATATATGGACGAAGTTCAGGAAGGATTCCAATCTGATGAGTCTAAACGGAAGCTTAACGTTAGGTAAATGGGCGTGTTTATCTGGGTTTGGTTAATTTAAATCTTTTATATCCAATCTACTTAGGTTAATTTCTAAATGTTATGCTTAAAAGTATTGAAACATATTTGATTTTGATGATCAGTTAGGCATGTTTTTGGGTTTTTGGATGTAATGAAGTGGGTTTATGACATGCGTTTGTGCTTAAATCAAATACAAAAATAAAGAAACCCGTAAAATTGCATGTGTTAATTTAAACCTAAATCGTTTTGTAAGTTTATCAAGTATTAATTTTTGTAGCAAATGTATGATTTTGTTAAAATTAGACATAGGAGTGATTAAGTTAATGCTTCAAATTTGTTCATGATTTTTAAGTTAATACGTTTTTATTTTGTGACCCCGACCCGACTCGCACCTAACTCGCCTTTTAGTTTTGGAGTTACTTTGCCATAGGGAAAAGGTAGAATGTTGGTCCTTCCTTTGGCAATTGATGCAAGCTTAAAGCTAAAATAAGATAAAATATGATCTGTGTCCATAAACAAAAAATGTTTATTATGACTTATAAGGCTTTACTCATTTCATGGTTCAATGTTTCCTTTATTTTGAAAGATCGGTGAATTTAAAAACTCATGCTCTTTACACATCTCTGTTCATGTCTCTGCATTTCTTTTTGTTGCCTATATGGGTAGGAATAAGACTCAACATTACATTTTTTTCTCTTACGCCATAGAATGGACTCACCATCACTTTTTGTTTATGAGCTCGCAGCATGTAAATGTGCCCCGCTGGTACATATTCATATTTTCACAACATCTCTGACTGATGTTTATACAAATTCGCATCATATTTAATATTGGATTTGTGCTATATACGTGACATCAAAGAAAGATCAAATGCAATATTGGATGAGAACAAATGAACCGTACAGATTTGTGACCTCCAAGGAATTTCCCAAGGCGTATGAATCATTTCATGTTGGAAGGAAAATCGCAAGTGAAGTTGCAACGCCGTAGGACAAAAGCAAAAGCCACCCAGCTGCACTTACAAACAACGAGTACGGTTTAGGCAAGAGGGGGATCTTGAAAACTTGCATGGATAGAGAAATACTGCTCATGAAGAGAAATTCATTCGTTTACATCTTCAAATTATTCCAAGTAACGTTACCACTAGATTCTATATCCTTTGTAATTTAAACACATTGTTTTATCCTGTGATCAAAATACTTCTGTTTCACTTGCTTTCAGTCAACTGTTATGGGAATAGTTTCTATGGCTGTTGTAGGTGATTATACAATAAAATAACATATTATTAACAATTAAACGCAGCGGATAAATCACCAAATAACGGATCCATAGAGTCATATGATCAATCAAAATAAAAACAACAATTATTACCTTTGCAGCGTAATCGGTAGAATCAAAGAACAACCTTCTCTTGTACACGATCTATCCAAGAAACCAAGTGACCAAAGTAGATCACCTCTATGAATATCCACAATACACTTCACCGTATACCTCTTGGATGCTAGTCCTTAAACCCGTAACCTTGGATTATACTTTGAATGAACAAGGATCAAAGTAATAGATCAAGAAAACAAAAAAAAGTCTTATTTTGTTTATGTTTATGCCGTCCCTTTTATAGGAAGAGATAGAGGAGAAAAACTTGGTAGGTATTTAATTGATTTGTAACTCATAATTACTAAATCAATTAGTAGTTATCATAAATCCAATTAAATTGGTAAGTGGTTAATTGATTTGTAACTCCTAATGACTAAATCAATTAGTAGTTATCATGATCCAATTAACCATTAACCCCCCTTGAGCTTTCCTTCTCTTTTCTTTTACATCTTAGGCCGGACATATGGTGGGCTCAAATGGGCTTGCCATTTGTTTGCTCAGTCCAATAAACTAAGTACATTACTTAGTTATTATAAGCCCAATATTGATCCCGAGTTACATAGTTTATTTATATACCTTGAATACAATAAACACGATATACACAGTGGCACCTCAGTGTATATGTGTGTGACCCCATAGGCTCACATGTTTCCAGCCGTATATTATTTATTATGACATAAATATACTCCAACAGCCCCCACTTGCGCACGTCATAATAATCAAGTAATAATACAAGCAAAGGTTAGCGTCTAGCAACACGCCAATGCCCCCAGAAACATATGAGGGTTGTTTCTTAAACATCATATTTTAAATGGTTTAGATATCAGTCATCCTTTCGCTACAGATACTATGTTGAACATTTTGACATGGATCATAAGTCATTCTTATGTTTAACAATTCTGTTTCTCGATATAGACATTGAACTAGATTACCAAATTTAATCAAGTATCATCTTAATCACATTTAGGTGCGGCCACACATACATCTGTTCAAATCATCAAGGGGCCCAGTAGTATCTTTCTCCATAACATGTGGAGTAACAAATCCTATTTTGACTGCACGTGTCCATTATGTGTTTCATATCCCTCCTGAAAATGGCCTTTATAGCAGCCTTCAACAGGTCAGCGTTGAACCATATCTAAGATTGACATTCCACACACACAAAACCTACTTGCATCTCAAGTCTGAGGATGAGAGACATAACCACTTGCGAGATTCACTATTGACGCCGATCCATGTAGTGAATACTCGTAGGTTGGGTCAGTCCAATGTTCATCCAATGAACAACATATGAGTTTGGCGGTATCATCCTTTAATATTCATACTATATGAATATTACCAAAACACTCACATTTGCCTTAATTCAATGATGCTCCCGTATCATTAACTGACAATGGACAATTTAGAATAAATAAATTATTCATGGATTTAAACATGCTAATATAGAACACAGTTGTATAAATGTAGACGATCATACCAGGTATATCAATTCATTGGTTAATACAACTGCTTAACGTTCCATTATCCAAATACTAAAAATAGATATACATGAGACTACTAGCAGGTCGAAGTTCAATGTTCCTAGCATGATAAACATGTTTGGTACAAGACATTGACTTTGTAAAAAGTACCAACTAAGTTGTCATCTGAGTGAACTTTGAGAATACTTGTTTCAAAACTCACAAGCAGTGAAGGTTTTGAATAATACGATGATTGTCATTTTGTATATGTGCGTTCAAGTGCTAATACAATAATACTAGCATCGCCATAACAAATTACATAGGTTGTTTGAAGCAAGCAAAACCACCTATATGAGACAGTCTTCTTAACAGCTTCCCAAACTGTAAAGTATTCTTATTCTTTAATGAATAGTGCAACAATGCTTTCAATCAAGCATGTCTAGTCAACAGTATTATCATTTATGATGAAAATCCTGCTATGACTAGGATTGAGAATCATCTCAATCAAAATAAGCATTAGTGTATAAACTCAACACTAATCTCCTTATTAAAATCCGTAAATAATGAACATGTCTTTAGTCCTTAAAAGGCCTTTTAGAATGTTCTTTCAATAGTAGTCTAATGACTTTCACTTAGTTACTATGGTTGTCAGTTCATCTTGCATTCATGCAAGTGTTACAATTAGCCTAATACATATCATGACATACATAATGAAACCTTTTAGCTAAACTAAATGTTTTCATACATGTGTTCAACTCATCATGTGAGATGGCACCCGTGGGTAATGGGTATGGGTTCATCAAACCCATCACCCAAACCCATGATTTTTTTCTCACCCGCCACCCACCCATCACCCACCAATGGGTACAACTTTTTACCCATACCCATTCTCGTGGGTACCCATCGCCCGTGGGTTTGTGAAATGGAACAAAATCATAAAACCATGATATGTAAACTAACTATGAAACTAGGTAATAAGACATCATATCAATTTTCTAAATACCAAGTTCACAAAATACATAATGACATGTCTGAAACTAGAAAAATTAATCATCATTACACCAAATCACATACATGTACTGAGATATATCATGTATATATCTTTGAAAGTTTGATCTTTCATATTCATCGTTTAGTCTTGTAACAAAAAAACTATTAGTTTACTGTGTAGTCTAGATATCTTGGTAGTTATTAAACATATACGAACAACCTCACAAATATTTAAGTAGTATAATAAATTTTATTTTAACACAAATAGGTTTAGGGGTACACCCGTGGGTATTTAGGCGGGTACGCTCGTGGGTTTCTTAAATGGGTACACCTATGATGGGTATGCATTACCCGTCACCCACCCGCCACCTACCGATGGGTATAAATTCTCACCCACAACCCACCCACGGGTGAAAAATAATAGGATTACCCACCCATTTACGTGCGGGTACCCATGGGTTATGGGTTTTTTCTCGCCCGTTGCCATCCCTATGTGAGATAGAACTTTGAGTCTTACTCAATGATGTGACATGTTGTGTTAGACTTATTAATTGCGTATGTTTATCCTAATAAACATATGTTCCAAGGTTGTATGTTTTATTTCGTATATCTCTCGATAGAAAAACTATTCCAAACTAAGGATTAAAATCAAGCTTAGGTGAAATATCATTTCTAATATGTTGACAACATATAAGATATAAGAAAAACAAAACATAATGCTCCGACTAGCTTTAAGGTGTACTCAGGAGTTATCTTTGGTTCAATCAAAATCAAATTATTGATTTAAACTTAAGATTCCAGCTCCTATATGCATGCTCCGATCCATACTTGCATTTTGTAGCTTGCACATTTTCTAAAGATAACTTGGATTAAAAAAAACCCTTTTGATTACACAACATCCTCGCAAAGGTAATCATTCAAGAAGGAGTTTTGACATCCAATTGCCATATTTCATATTTATGAAATCAAGTATGGTAATTAATATCTTTATTCATTTAACGCTTGCAAGGAAAAGAAGCTTTAATCATAGTCAATTGCTTGAGTATAAGTAAAACCCTTATCACAAGGCGTGCGTTTAAATGTGTGTATATTTTTGTCCATATTAGTCTTCTCCTAGAAGAACCAATTTAGCTTCTCAGTCTTACCGATTGGTGAAAGATCAATCAAATTCCAAAAATGATTTACTTTCATGGACTATATCTCAACATTTATTATTTCGTTAGGTAGTGCATTCAGAAGGTTGTGTAAGAAGAGACTTTCTCCAAAAATAGATGCTCCCACTTGCTTCGTGTAAGAGGAGACTTTCTCCAAATATGCAGCAAGTCGAGAAACAATAAAATTATTCTCGTTTGGGATGTATAATATAGGTTGACAGTTCTTGACTCTAGTTTGCTAATAACACGCTTAACGTGATCTCAACAAATTCAAAACTTCAGTTAATACTTAATAGGAGTCTTCCCATTCCATAACCGGATGGTGTCTTAGTTACCTTCTTGATTGGAACCATATTAAGTAAACGCGTGGCTTTACTCAATTTTATTAACCTTGATAAGATTAGAGGTAGGGTAGTTAAAGTTATCAAAAATCAAACAATATCAACAGAGTTGGATTTCATACATCAGACATACCATAGCGATGTGGTATTCTATGAGTAATGGGATTATGAGACGGTATCACAATTCCATAGATAACCTAACGCCCTTTGGCTCACATACTTGCCAATTTGTTCAAACATAATGGCATTAACATTAATGTCAATCCAATTGCATGCTATAACATAGAAGTTTTAGAGAAGTTCAAGGACTTTATGTACATGTCTTAACTAGAAGACATAACACGTTAATCGCTAACATTACGTTATAAGTCTTTGAACATTTCAGTGACTTCATATACATGTCGTGACAATGAGACATGACAAGTCAATTGCTTACTTTATAAGTCTTAGAACAGTTCAAGGACTTTATGTTTATGTCTTTACAAGAAGTCACAAGCATATTAAATAAAGTATTATTAAACGCCGACTCTTGGTTTCAATAGTCTTTTCAAGTTAATTACATACTTCTTATTGATGCCTTTACAAGAGGACACAATCATATTTACCATGCGGTTAAGAAAAACCATTAGTCATATTGTTATGTATTGTACCTTGCACACAATTAAGATTTCTCCCACTTGTGCATGACACAACATCAAGCATTTATACAAACAAGTGAGCATATTATGAGTCAGGTTACGATCCTAAGACTAGTGGGTTATGAGTCCGCCATGCTTTCGTATGTTTGTATGAATAATATGACAATGTCACAGATATGATAGGATTTAACTCAAAACTAAAATCACGTTTGCATTACAAGTATATATAGAACTTTATTGTTTAATAAGCAATCGTTCATAAGTATTGTACAGATAACATTTCAGGCAGCAACATCAGAAAAGCGATTAGTTATCTAATAGAATAATATGCAATGATTCTTATAAAATTATGATGCTTCATTTGTGAAAAGTAATGTATTATTTCAAGACCAGGTAGAAATAAAATGAGTCACTTACAAGGTGATAAGCTCATATCTCCCACTGAATTTAGACAACATTACATGTGCGTCTATATCAGTAGTAAAGTGTGTTGCTCCCACTGAATTTAGACAACATTACATGTGCGTCTATATCAGTCGTAAAATGCATTGCTCCCACTGGATAAGACAACATTAAATGTGTGTCTATACTAATGAAGTACAAGTAGCAATTTATTTACTTTTCTACTCTTTGAATATAGGCACATTATCTCTAATGTGAGCCTCATGGACTAGTAAACATGTACTTAGATATTCAAAGAAGTGCATCAAGTTCTACTATATGTATGATGGACTAGCCATCAATGCCATTCTTTAACTTGAAAGTTTTGCATGCAATTCCTCCTTCTACATTACCTCAAGGGTGTGTAGAATCTTAGGAAAAATATCGAGTTAAGGAAAACTACTAGAAAACATGTTATTAATTTCCTTTTCTCTTTCGTGATTTATTGAGATTTCCATTTCTAATTATTAAAACTCATACCATGTCTTGATGCTTCAAGATGTATCATTTTGGTGGCTATAGAATACATGTTCTCTAGTCATCCAAATAAGATGTGCAACCGTACTTAACCGTTAGACTTTTATAAGACAAAATGATTTCACGAGTAAGTATGTGGTATGTGCTTAATTACACATACTATTTTCCATTAAAATCGGACTTAAATGACCAAAAACATACCAAAAATACATCGTATTTGTATGTTTTGCATCTATATTGTGCACGTAACGGATATCTAAGAAAAGGACAAAAACGAAGCCAAAACGACAAAACCGAGCACGAGAACGGAAAGAGCGTGAAAAAAAAGTCAAATCAAAGCCAAAAGTCAAAGTCAACCAAAGTCAACCCCGACAAAGTCAAAGTCAAAGGTGGAGCCGATATCGAAGAAATGTTAAATGGGTCAACCCGTACCCATCTAATGGGTCGAGTCAGCCCATTTAAACATTATGAAGACTTAATAAGCCTTAAAGACTTATAAAAAGCCCAAGTTCCCTTTTATAACACTCGGCCCAAAAGCCCAAACCCCCTTAACTGTGTTTAGTCCGTTAACCCTTAACCCACTTAACTCTGTTAGTCCTTAAAAGGACCATGGGTGCAAACACAATAAAACTTCAAGGGCCAATTATGAAGGAAACAAGGACGATGGATGCAATACAACTATACACCTTGAGGGACCATTCTTGCCATTTTCTAAACTTTTAAAGTTAAAAAAGGTGTCAGTACTGTATATCTTCAACACATGATTTGTGTGTGTCTGCCCTGCAACAAAAGACAAAGCCTTCACCCTCAAACAAAACCATCACTATCCCACTTCCCCCACCTTACTAAACTTCATTTGCCACCTTGGCAATCCTCAAGAATCCTATTCGACTATGGAACATGATAAAAATTGAAGGGTTGTGATCAATAGACTTGGGCACCACTCAAATTCAATGGCCAAGATGAAAGACTTGAAGCTCTCATACAACAAGCACACCCTCTTATGTCTCACACAAGAAACACACATCCTAGAATCTTCTTAAGCTTTATATAAATAGGGCATTGTAAGCCCGAATGAGGCATGTAGTTAACCTAGTTTAGTTTTCAGCTTATTCATTTAATGTTTTTTACTTATTGTCTTTAAAATTCCAAGTCTTGTAAACTTTTTAAACTTTAATGAAAAATTGAGTTTTTAAGTTATCTTTAGAATTTCTATTGTTAAAAGCCTTTCATAAGTTGTTTCAAGCTCTTAGTCAAATATATAATCAATCTGTTTTCATTTAAATATTAAGTACTTAAGAAAATTTTACAAAAAACCAAAAAAAATCCACTCCCTAAATTACCACAGCTTAATGGATGATAAGCCAAACTTGGATGGGCTTATGGACACTACTAGCTTGTCTTTTGACAAGCTAGAGCTTGTAGATTAGCTTATTTATAAGCCTTTTTGCCCTGTTTAAGCAAGGGCTTTTGTAAGTTTCGATTTTCTTCATTTTCTTGCATTTTACTGTAGCATTGCTTATTCTTGCTTATTTCTGCTTATATCTGCTTATGATGTTTAGTGCTTATTATGCTTGTTTTGTAGTTTAGAGATCATTTGTTTAAGTTTTCTTAGAATCTGTCTCATATTAGCTTAAAAAATAGCATAATCTGTTTTTGTTTGTTTAAGTGCTTATTGGTTGATGAAACTTGCTTAATAGTGATAATATAGCTTATTGGATATCTGGTCTTTGCAAAATTTTAGCTTAAATACTCTTAATCAGTTTAAAAATGCTAAAAAGATTGTTTAAAGGGGTGTTTGGTTTAACTGTTTTCAAAGGGCAAAATGGGTCAGAAGTGGTTGTGGCACTTGGGTCACTTTAGTTTAACTTATACTCATCCTAAAATCCAGTAGTTAGAAGCTTTTAATAGTTAAATTTCAAAGTCTTAGTTTATAAAAGTTGTTGTTTGAATCTGTGTTCTAAATCTTTCATAACAGCTTATAGAGTTAGATTTTAAAAAGTGGTGTTTTAAGGTTGATTTTTTGTTCATTAGAGTCTTAAAACAAGATTAGAAACCAAGCTTTTAAGGCCTGCATTGTTGTTTTTGTCTTTGGTCAAAATCTGTCAAAATTCATTAAGTGTTGGAAAACAGCTTTTTCATTTCCATTTTCTGGCTTATTCTTAATTTCAAAATACTTTTTGAATGTTAATATGAGTTCATTAAGGTCCAATCTTGATCTGTTTCATAGTTTCAAAGTCATAAGGTTCTGGTTGTTAGCTTATTTTTAAGCTCAAAAGTTTGGTTTTGTAAAGATTGCAAAAGAAAAAAAATTCTAAGTGTTGTGTCTGTGTGAAATACTTTTTTCATTAAGCTTTTTAAAGGCTTATTTGAATTTCAAACTCTTTTCTGATTGTTAATTTAAGTAGCTTTTTGGATAAGCTTGAAGGGCTTATAAGTTGCGAAGCCATGAGCATCTGTTTTGTAGCTTAAAATTAAGCTAGAAAAGTCCCTTTTTGGCTGTTTGGTTAACAAGGTTTTGGCCTTAGAGCTTATTTGCTTATCTGAGCTTTTAAGCTGTTGCATTTGCTTAATTTAGGTTTAGTATTGCTTATTAGGTTAGTTTAAGTCCCTTTTAGCTTATTTTACTTATGGTAAAGTTATTAGTGCTTAAATTGCTTAACAGTTTAGCATTTAGCCTCTTAGTCTAGTTAAGCAATCTATCACCCTTAAAAGTGCTTATTCTGTGCTTATTTTTGGTTTCTAAAAAGGTGTTTTTGTAAAAGTTGCTTATTTATTGCATATCTAAAAAGTTGTAAAAAAATGGAAAACAAAAACATTTGGGAAGGAGGGAAGCCCTAGGTGAGCCAGGGCTCGAACCCGGGACCTCAACCATCCCTCAACCAAGCATTTTAACACAACACCCTCTACCACTAGCGCCCTTATGTCTTTTCCGTTAGACTTTGCACAATCAATAAACTTATACACATTTTAAGCTCTTTTTTTCATAAGCCACTCCGTAGCTTAATTTAGCTTATTTGTAGCTTATTTCATAAGCTGGCTTAACCAGCTTATTTTTCCTAAGATCTTTATAACATTTAAGACTTTCCTGCAATTTTTTAAATTTTTCCAACTATATTTGTTATTTTTCTTTAATTTTCGTAGTTTAAAATTTTAGAAAATCATTTAAAAATAGAAAATTAATTTTAAAAAATACAAAAAAATAGTTTTTAGTTTTAGAATTAATATTTTAAGGTTTACAAACTTTAAAAACATTTTTATCATTTTTAGATTTTAAATTTCATTTTTAGCTTTTTAATTTAAATTTAGAAATTAGTTTTTAATTATAAAAAGTAGTGAAAAATATTTTTCTGAGTTTTTATCATATTTTAGACTTTTCTAAAGTAGAAAATCATTTTTTGGAATTTTTAGGTGTTAATTTGTTATTTTCTAGAATTTTAAATAGATTAAATAGGTTTTTAATTCATAAAAATTTATAAAAAAAGTCAAAAAAATATAATTCCTTTTTAGAAAATTTTCTTTTGTCATTTTAGAGGTTTAGAAACTAAGTTTGAATTTTTAGGGTTTAATTTTGACTTAGTTGATAATTAGACGCGTTTTTAGAATTCCCGGTTTTCGTTTTTAGTTTAAAATTTGTGTGACTTAATTGTTTTTAGTTTAAATTGCCTTAAATTTCCCATAGATTTAGAAAACCAATCAAAATCTTTGTTCCATTCAAGCATCAAATGTCAAACCGTCTTTCGACTTTCCATTGCATTCCTCGTTGGGGATAACGACCCAGGAATCATACTTTCGGATTTTCTACATTGAGATTTTTGATTCTTATTATATATTTATTATATTTAATATATATAAAGGGTTGAAATTTATCTCTATCAATTTTTGGCGCCGCTGCCGGGGAGGATTGTATACGATTGTCGTTGCGTTTGACAATTCGTGCTTTGGAGATCCTTCCGTGTGAAGTTATTTTGCTTATTTCCTCATAAAAAATACAAAAAGATTTTTCTTTTATTAGTATATATATATAAGAAAAAAAATCAAAAAAATTAAAAAATTGTCCTAAAAAGAATTAAAATTCACCATCAATATAATACTTTCAACTAAAGTATTATCATTAATAAGTTCCCGAACCAAAGATTTAAAACTTGCCTTTTGTGTCACTTGCGAGGTACGGTTCACCTTTAAAAGATAAACAAACTCTAAGAAGGGTATAAGGCGGGTTGTTCCAACGAACTACGACCCTAAAGGAGAAAGGTTTTTAATAGCTTCACGCTTTCCTACTCCTCCTCGCCTTTGTGCGTTTTTCTCTTTAAAGAGTTACCGAGAAGCTTATTGATTATTAGGTTTAAGTGTCTTATCTCATTGTCCATTATTAAAATAAATTGTGAATTCATTGTTGAAAAACCAAAAAAAATTAGTATAAATTTTCTTTTTATATTTTAGTACATGTGCACTCG
>BQNB010106943.1:6330-23276 GCA_026074375.1 Tanacetum coccineum | reverse complement strand
GGGGCCTAGAGTAGACAAGCACGACCTCTTGCGAGGTGGCAACTCAGACTCGGGAACATCTTCCCTACGGTCAACAGGTGGTAGTATGTATAGAGATGGTGGTAGTGGTGGTAGTGGATGTGATGGTAATGCGGCAGTGGCCGCATGAATAAGGTCCTGAGTGGAGGCTATACTGAGTGTCTGTATTTGGGTTGGACACCCAGATGATAGTAGTAATGGTGATGGCACAGGTGGTGGTGATGAATGTGCAGACGGGGCCATGCACCTAGCAAGGCGCTCCCCTGCAGAGGGTGGTGATAGTGAGATAGGTGGTGATGGTGATGGAGTAGGCATGGCTAGAAGTCTCTCAACCTCTGCCTCTAGTGGAAGGGATATGGAAGCCTGAAGCCGGACAATAATCCTAGCTCCAGTGGTAGTAATGTTAGTGGAGGGTGGTGGTATAATAGGCTCTGTTCCTTCAGGTGGGGAAACAGGCTTAATAGTAGGTACTATAATAGCGGAGTCGGCCGGAGCTAAGTGCTCCTCCTCCTCCTCCTCCTCCATGTCCTCATCCTCATCATCGGTGTCATCCCCAAATGAATCGCCATCATCATCATCTCCATCATCTCCCCCGTTCACGGGATAGTCAACCGGACCATCCTCTGTCTCATCATCCTCATACTCCTCTGGATCCTCCTCGGGATCCTACTCAACAACATACCCTGGTGACTCAGCAATAGGTGAATCAACAGGAGGTAATGGCTGCTCCTCAACCGGAAATACATGCTCATCCTCCAATGGTATATACTCAGGGTATATAGGCTTTGGCACGTTGTCAGGATCAAGTGGCTGTATGAACATAGGCTCACGCTTATCCTCGTCTTGTGGTACTGGTGGTGCCTGAATAGGAGACTGTGGGGCGGCCTCTAGTGAATCTGGTTGCTCCATGCCAAAATAATGGTACGTCCTCAGATGAAATAGACGTGTACGTGACTGCGGAATCTGATAAAGACACGAAATCTGATGAAGACATGACTGCTGTAAAAAGCAAAAATAACTTATATAAGTATTAATCATAAGACTCTTATAGTAATATACGTAGTATATAATTATACTTAAATAATAATAATAAAAAATAAAAAATTATTAAATAAAAAAATAAAATGTATATAAAAAAAATATAATATAATAAAAAATAAAAAATAATAAATGAATATAATAATAAGAAATAATTATAAAAAAATTTATAAATAAAATTAAATATTATTTTTAAAATAAAAAAAAAAATCATTGATATTAATAAAAAAAAAAAAATATAAAATTATGAATTCAAATATATTTAAAAGAATAAATAATAAAAAATAAATTTAAAAAAAATAATAAAATTTAAAAAATTTTAATTATAAAATATAAAAAATTAAATAAATATAATAATATAAAATAAATAATATATTTTAAAATAATAATAATTAAAAATATAAAAAAAAAATTAAATTTAAAAAATAAATTATAAAAATAAATATTAATAATTATATAAATAAAATTATAATGAGAAATAATAAAAATAATCTATATTATTAATAAAAATAAATAAATATTTTAAAAAAGAAATTAAATTAAATATTAATATAATAATAAATATAAAAAAATTATTAAATAATAATAAAATTTATAATATATATATAATTATTTAAATATAAATAAAATTAATTTATATACGCGTATATCAATCATGCAAGCACTTAGTAAACTACTAATGCTAAAACAGTGTATGTCATGTAAGCATGTATGCTAGATTGGAAACAAGTAATGTATGTGTGTCCCGTGCAAACTCCATTTGTGAATACAGTGTTTGAAAATGGTTATAGTCCAGACAAAAACTTTTGACCTGGTTCTCTATAACCTTGGCTCTGATACCAATCTGTAACAGCCCCAAATCTGAGTTGCAGCGGAATATTGAATATCCGAGGGCGTTACTTCATAGATCAATAGCACAAGATATGAGACGTCCACTAAAGTGTCGTTTTTAAAAAAATACATTGGATAAAACAAAAAGACTTGTTTCATTACATAACCATGGCTTCAATTAGGTTTCGAGCAATAAAGTAAAGATTCGGTTTATAAACAAATGTTCCCAAAATTAATACGCCACCACCATCTTCAGAGTAAGCAGACTCCCAAAGAGTGACCCCAATGTATCTTGGCACCTCGTGCCTTATTGACCTGAGAAAACATGCTTAAAACGTCAACATAAAGTTGGTAAATTCATAGGTTTATGTAAATCAATTGAAGGACCGCAAGATTTCCAAGTGTATGATTAAGCAACATATGCAAACATCATAAAAGTAATACTTTTCCCTAGCACATGACACTGAAAGCTCGACATGTATGATGCAATAAATTGGCCAACAATTGCCCTAATGATGTTCTAACCCCGGAACAACCCAAATCCGACATGGTATACGTTAATTGATCGGCAAACCAGCACATGAGCCTACATACACCAACGGGATGTCATCTCCCAATAGATCAATTTATCACACACGCGCTTAACAATCTAGAATTGACATTTCATGAGAATGGCTCAGTGGTTATCGCTACTTAGGCAATCCCCGCACAATAATCATTGTATAAAAGAACACTTGCGTCCAAGGTGTAAAAACATACATGTTCTCACCCCAAAGATGTAAATCATTTAACTAATATGAAAAGCATGAGCTATGAACTACACCTTAAGTATGTAGTCCCTATGTGAAATGATAAATCTATCCAAGTATGGCAAATGAATCACACCGTCAAATACCTAAGTAAATACGGCCAGTCTTAGTCTACAAGTTTAAGCTAATGACTTAATGCACAACTACAATAAATTGCTAGTTTAAATATACGTTAACACTTATTGGTTGGTGCACATGTTTTATTAGTATTTGTTTATCTCGATTGCTCTTAAAAATGTAATGACTATATACCCTTAAGTATACACAGTGTTTAAGTATTAACAATAAATACACATATTTATTATTCGCGTGTCTTTAGTTGTATAAGTATCCGTATTATACCACAACTAGTCTGATACCATAAGTGTTCATTTAAATCACTTAATTATATAAAATACCCTTAAGTTTTTAATTATGGTAAAAACAGTCCCTATGATAATGAATCAATATATTTTACATTTTAAACCCTGAGGTTTTCCACATTTACACCTTTACCTTTTAACGTTAAGAATAGTACACTTTTCGTCCTTGTACTTTCAAACTGTCCCTCAAGTTTCAAAATTGACAGAAACAGCCCCTAGACTTTATAAAAATAGTTTTTGGCAGTTTTAACCCTTAAGTTTCTAGTTTTACACTTTTAGTCCCCTAACTTGTAAAAGTTGCATTTTTAAGTCCAATTAAGATTTAACAAGTGATAAAAGGTTTCATTAAGTCTCTATAAGCAAACCTAACTGTTTTGGCTTATTCATAAGCTCGGATGAGCTTATTTTAAGTTTATTGGGCTTTTCGGCCCAATAAGGCGCGTTTAGGCTTTTTAAAGATCTAAAGGAATTTTAATAGTGACAAACATTTTCATTAAGCTCAATTAAGCTACAAGAACTATTTGCCTTATAAATAAGCTCGGATGAGCTTATTTTGCGTCTATTGGGCCTTTGACCCAATAACCAAACCGGGTACGCCTTTCGAGGCCCATTAAAGGTTTTCAATTAGTGTGGTGCATGATTTTAGCTTCCAATAAGTGTTGCAAGATTGGATAAGCTATTTCACAGCGTTGGATTATCCCATAGGTCAATAAGCTACAAAAATGGGCTTTTAGGCCCGTTAAGAACCCGGTAAGGGTTTCGAGGGTGTGGGCTTATCCAACCTAGGTCCATAAGTATTTAGGATCTCTAATAAGCCCCTAGGTTCTGCCATAGCTTATAAATAAACTATTGGCCCACATAAGTGCTCGCCATTTGGGCTGTTGGGCTCGATAGTGGCTCGTTGGGGTTTTGTTAACCCCTCTCAATCCATTCCAAGTAATCTAGATCGAATATATCTTAGCATACACATCTTTATCGAGCAAACGAGTTGTTAAGTATTATGTTACGTGGCATGTCTATGATTGCGTTTACCAAACTTGTTACCAAGCCTCATGGCTAAACCTTTACGTGTGCATGTCGTGTTTAAACGTTCTAGTTTATACACGAGACCTTTGTTACGTGCCTTATGGCTTCTAGTTCACCAAGCTTGTCATTATTAGTCCTCCTATGTGTCACGCTAATACATAAACTATGTAATTCCTGATTAGTCAACATATTTTAGGGCTAACAATCTTCCCCCAATATGTGGACATACGGAATTACTTACAATGTTCCTAAAAAGTACAAATACTATCTAGCGCTGTGTATTATGAAGTAGCACCCCATGTGGTATTCCGCTGCATTGTTGTATTTTTGGGGGTGTTACAACTTAGTTTAAAAGTATATAAAACAAGTTTAATAAATAAGTAAATATATAGATATTAAGGGGCTGTTTGGAATCGAATTCCAAACAGTGGATATTATGTTTTATAAATATTCTACATCTCGTAACGATTCCGAAAAGGCAAGAAAGATTGTCGAGCTTCAGTGTCATGAGCTTAGGAAAATGTAATCGGGTTTTGTGATGTCTGCATGTGTTGCATTATCACGGGGAAAGTCTTGCGGTCCTGCATATTATGATTTATCAAACCTATGAATTCACTAACATTATTGTTGACGTTTTAAAGCAATGTTTTTCAGGAGATCAGTAAGCATAAGGTGCCAAGGATACATTGGTGATTTTGTTTTGGGATGGCATGCTAAAGATATGGTTGTATTAGGTTTTGGGAAACTCATGTGTTGTGAACCAATATCTTTGTAATAATAATAAGGAACAAGTTAAAGCTGCGGGCTATTTGTATCAAATATTTGTTAAATCCAATGTATCAGTTTTAAAACGACTTTTTGGTCGTTCTATATATATCTTGTGTTATTGATCTGAGAAGTAACACGCCCCGGAGATCCTTATTCCGCTGCGACCCATTTTGGGGGTGTTACATTGTTACTTACTAAATAAGGGTGGAGTCAAGCTAGTGACTCGAACTAAAACAAGTGCTTCATAGGAGACACCCTATGCCTATCTTTTTATGTTCTATTTCATTTCATTTCTGCATTTAGTTTGGTTCTGTGTGTTTCTAACTTTGTTTGCATGATACTAAAGCAAGGGGACAGAAGTTTGAGATCACCTTGCCTCGTGGTTAATAAAAGTTAAAGTTGCATGGTGTAACTATGGCGTGGCTGGTTACATTGGCTACGCCGTAGTTGATCTGAATTTCAAAATTTTTGGTCAACTAAACTTAACTATGACGTAGCTCCTACTGTTGGACTACGTCATAGTTCCACTGCTGCAAAACAAAATTTTTTCTAAGAAAATAGAATTTCACAAAACCTTGTACATTTAGTAAATAAACTTTGTGGATATGTTCTCTAGAAACCCTCACGAGACTTCACTCGTCCACTCGGGCCACCAAGTGGTTTAAGAGGCTTGTTGCATATGCTAAATGCAACCGTGATTCCTAAAAAAGTAAGTTAGAATTGTATTTTTATTATTATTCTATACATTTTGTGGTATCTTTCTTTTATCTGGATTTATCCTTCTAGTATTAGTTTTCTTGCAGCTATACAGGTTGAAGCACGTGAAGTGATGCTTGGATGTCACTTGGCTACAAGGAAGCATTTCAAATCCGGATTAGTTGAGTGCCACACAGATGATAATGTTGAGCTGCCAGTGATCGTGGATGTTGCTCGATGAAGCATACCTAGAGCATCTGTCGGGACATGCAATATTCTGATCATATCGAGCAATAAAAGGGGAATTTTTCATTTCATTTCTAACCCTTCCACTTTTAAATTTATATGCTTAGTTTGACTCAAGTAGGGGAAGGGATTAGAAATAAACACCACTTGATTTTTATTTGCCTTTATTTTTATAGTTTTTAGAAAGATATTTCATTTCTAAAATTTTGACATGTTTTTCATTACTTAACTAGATAAATCATAATTGAGCACACCTACCATATAATTTCATTGTATGAGGATAAGCCTTTCTGTTTTCCCCTTATACATAAATTCCATAAAAATAAGTGTGTCGGTGGCTGTAGTGGACTTTAAAACTTGGATTGGTATATCTTTTCGAGAACACTATAACGAGCATTGCACTGAGGTAACTTAGTGTGATCGGTGTAGCTAGGATAAAAGACAAATATTTGGATTAACCAAAAAATAGCCCATTTATGTATTTTTGTATATTGAATTTTCACATTAATTAGTCAAATACCCCCGTTAAACCCTTTGTTGCACTCACTATAAGTGTAAGATACCTCTAGTACAACCTGTTGAGCCTTTCCTTTTGTTAAATCCATTATATATTTGTTTTGTTACACCAATCACCTAGCCTACCATGTAGTTTCTTTTAGTCCATATTCGAGGAGTTGCTAGTTAATTTTGGTTCCACTGGTGAAAGTCACGGGTCATGTGTTATCACGATTCACCCTTATGAACACAAGATCCGGAGGCTTGGTAAAATGGAAAAGAAAAGTATCCATATTATTAGAGAGAAAAAGAATAAGAGATGGGAAGAGTGTGTGTTGTTGAGAGAAAACACACACACACACTTTTTACAAAAGTGAGCTTCACCCCTCCATGGAAGTATGGAGGGGGTATTTATAGTCCTAGTGACACACAACTATCGTAGCTTGTCATTATTAGTCCCTATGTGTCACGCTATAAATAAACTAATGTAATTCCGGATATGTCACCATATTTTAAGGCTAACAATCTTCCCCCAATATGTGGACACATACGGAATTACTTACAATGTTCCTATCATGTACAAATACAACAGAAATAAAGTCTTCCAAAGCACTTCCAAAGCTGAAGTTGTCTTGTGAGTTCTCTTGGTCTTGAAACTTGTATTCCAGCTTGGATCTTCATTGTCTTTACTTGTACAGGAACCATTGTAGTATGCATGAACTGGATTAACTTCCCCCCAATCCATGCAGCATGTCTTGAAAAGCTTTCTTCATAGACTCCTTTTTGGCGAAGTTTCTGAATCAGCTTCCCCCCAAACCAACATCCCTATCTTAAGCAGATTCTGAAACATTGATGTAGCTTGAACAATCTTCTACTTGTCATCAAAGTGCACAGCGGAATTTTGTAGAAGTCAAACCACACCAACGACCACTGCTTCTTGTCATCAGGGCTTGGTGAATATTCGTTCAGGGGTGCATGCGAGAAATCAGCAACTGTTCTTCTCACGTTTGCATAATACTTCATAAACCATACTAAACATTTTAGGGCTAACAAACTTCCCCCTGGAAGTTGACATGGTAACATCAAGGTCAATTAAATCCCAGATGTACACATTTTCCCCCATGATGGTTGCGAACTCTCGGAAGCATCATTGTCGTGTACGTCCATATACTCGAGAAGTTCTAGTCATAAGCACAAATCTTGATAAACAAAAGAATCATTACCCTCTTGACTTAGAAGAAAACCTGTAGAGGAGATGAAGCAAGAATTCAAGATCACTTGGTTAATCAAGGTCATTGTGGAATGAATGTCATCGAAGAACTTTGAGAATTTTGCTTTGTCTGTGATAAGTTTCGTTGTCTGGCAATAGCATAAAAATACCCTGAGATAGTTGCTGATTACATTCTCAAGCCTTTACACTCTCTGGATAACTTTACCAACCTCGCCTCGTATTCTGAGGCTATTGTAGTGATCAATGGTGAAGTAAACCGATATTATTAAAATTGATACTGATGTTAAATCCCCAAATTTGTTACTTTAATCTTGCACTATTGTTTGATGATGAACGGTGCAGAAAAAAATCTCTAAGTACCTATCTATACCCATCATCAAAAGTAAAGAAGTAAACACTCTTTGAAAATATCACATCGACATCTGCGTGTGACACTGAGTACTATCACGTGAACTCTTTAAGGTGATAGTTTTCCAGGTTCTTCATCAAACCACCCTTTGAAGCTGGAAACTAGATATTCTAAGTCTTTATCATGAATTGAATACGTTCAAGCAAGTCATCATCGATAGAATTTAGAAGATGTCACAAGGATGAAATAGGGTAGACGCCTTTGTGAAAATCCAACTTCATTTGCATATAAGGGATACCAAAATCCAATCTTCGTGTCAAATGTCATCGTAATCCAAATCTCTAGCATTTTGTCTATTAAGTGAATCTTTTCAGATCGTTTTAGGGATAAGTGTTGTTGTTTGGGTGGTGTTGTTGTTGTTATGGTTGATTGTGTTTTTATGAGTCTTGGTTCTTGATTGTGGTGTTTGTTTGTTGATTCTTGTTTCTGATTATAATATTCCATTCGGTCTTATGCCCAAAGTTGGTCACAATGTCCACCTGATTTCGCGGATCGACCTTCGCGGTAAGGTCGAAATTTTTTTTTTCGGGAAATTAGGGTTTCAATAACTGGGTTTTCCTGATGGGCAAAACGCAATTGAAACACTATTCAAACGCAAACTATCTTTATCAAAACGCAATGAATAAAAAATTGGGCAGAGTTACGTTTAGTCAAAACGTAATGATGTCTTCAAAACGCAACCTGTAATCAAAAAGCACGTGAACTAAAAACGAACCAATGTCAACCAACGCAACCACATGTCAAACGCAATGAGTCAAAACGCAGTGAGTCTCAAAACGCAATTGAAGTCAAAACGCAATGAGTCAAATGCCAAATGAGTCAAAAAACGCAACAAGAAGAAGTCAAAACGTAAAAGAAGGAAATCAAAACGCACTCATGAATGTTGCCAGAGAGTCAAAACAACAAACGACGAAATATTCGAGTTTTTTTCCACTAAATCGCTATAAATCGCCCTTTTTGCCTCTCTACTGATTTCTTTGCACAAATTTAGCTACCCTATGCCTGTTATTGCTTAATAACATAACCCACTTCAACAGCTAAGCACAAAAATTCGGGTTTGATTTTTGTATTGACTTTTTTTTTTTTACCACGAATTTGATCTTGTTTCACCACAATAATCAGTAGATAAACAACCCCCACGGTATTCCCCATATGATCTTGGTGCCAATTGTTATCACGATTCACCCTTATGAACACAAGATCCGGAGGCTTGGTAAAATGGAAAAGAAAAGTATCCATATTATTAGAGAGAAAAGAGATGAAATGGGAAGAGGTGTGTGTGCTTTTTGAGAGAAAACACACACACACACTTTTACAAAAGTGAGCTTCACCCCTCCATGGAAGTATGGAGGGGGTATATATAGTCCTAGTGACACATAACTATCGCAACTAGTCATTATTAGTCCCTATGTGTCTAACTATATATGAACTAATGTAATTCCAGATATGTCACCATATTTTAAGGCTAACATCATGATAGAGGGTATTTGAAGGAAAGTCGGGTTTCAAAGATAGTTGATTTCAAGTTAGGGGGTATTCTTGTATATATGTGTTTGTAATTTATTTTCATTGTATCCTTGTCTTGCATAAAAAACATAATAAAGAGCATGCAAGCAAGCGTTTATTAGTATTAGTTTGTTTAAAGTTGATCATTAATATAAATCAGCTTATATGTCGTATAGTATAGTGGTAGTATTCCCGCTTTGTGCAGCTAGCAATGTCTTGACATATCTGTTTTGATGTATGTAAACGACTATCATTTATAAACCCGTACCATTTCTATTTAGGTTCATATTTATACAATGAGGGCATTGTACATCTTAAGTGGGGGAAGGGAGATATAAATAAGATATTTTGGAGTATTTGGTTAGATTATGCGCTGATTTTACCTAAAATTTAAATAAAAATAGCACATAATTTTTTTTTGATGAAGGCCGAGTTAATGTGTCTTTCTTGCCTACTTTATGGAGATTATGAGGCATTACACTACACCTTATACGCATTAACTCATGCATTGTGAAGACTCCTTGACTCTTGACCTTCGGTTTTTGCTTATGGGATTGAATGAGACTGGTGACGCCTCGATTGTGGACTTAGGAAACTATTTGTTTGTTTATGCTACACCAAATATAAATGTTTACCATGTCTTATATCCTACCCTTAATCATTCTTAATCCTAACTGTTAGCTTACTCGAGTTGAGGAATTGAGCAATCACATGTGTCTCGTTTATGGATTTGGACAAGCATTTGTGGTTTTCTCGCTTTTTCTAGAGTATTGGTATTGGTAAAGATTGAATGACTCACCCTGTTAGCTTGTGTGTTGTATCAATGCATTTGCCTTTTAGAACAGTTGTATCTAGACTCTAGTGGTAGATATTAGTATCCTTGTCAAGCTTATGATATAATACTCGCCATGACTGAGTAGTTTAGTGATCATCAAAAATGAAAAACATAGTTTAGTGAGAGTATGAGTGTGATTTGTTTTTCCTTTCGTGAGGTGCTCGGTTTAGAATTTTCTAGATTAGGTGATTTTTAAATTCATATTTTTCAGTTTCTACTCGGGAGATATCTTTTTGAGAATTATTAAAAAGGTCTACTTGAGGGCAAGTGGAATTCAAGTGAGGGATATTTAATGACATCAAATAGTTAATACTTTTCTATATCAAATTCTCGTGTTTATTGCCTTGTTTATATTATTTTTATATGAATCTGGTACTTAATTCATTATGTTGTAGATTCAGGTAATTAAGGCATTGGAACGATAAGATGCAAGAGATGGTCAAAAATAGTATCGATACTACGTAATTTAGTAGATGTACTATATTTTTAAAGAGGAAAAACGAAGGAAAAGTATCAAGCTTTAGAAGAAACTATGGTGTAGCTTGACCACTCTGGCTACGCCGTAGCTAATCATTATTTGGTAAGGAACACGAGTTTATGAAAAACTACGGCGTAGTTGACCCGTTGGGACTACGCCGTAGCTATTATATACTAATGATGGAAAGCTGCGTAGGAAAAACTATTACGTAGCTCGACTTTTATAACTACGCCGTAGTTTTACCAATTACAGGGGCTAAAGATGTGCACTTCTTATTAAGTTACAAGGAGTATTTGTTATCCTCAAAATATGTCGACTTATACGGAATTACATTAGTTTATTATAGCTGTGTCGAATAAGGACTAGAAACGTTAAGCTAGTATAGTTAGGCGACACAAAGGCTATATATATCCCATCCTTACTTCCAAGGAGGGGTGAGGAAATAATTATACATCTCACAAGTGTGTGTTTTCTTCTCCTTTTCTCTAGAAAATACACAATCTTCCCTTTCTCTCTCTATCTTAATAACATGGATTACGTTCATTTCTATCCTCCTCGACCTCCAAATCATGTTATGATTATGAATCTTTAATGTTAACAATTTGCATCAGAGAGCAAGAGCGTTTTGTGCTCGTGTTTGGCTAATTTTTGTGGGTGTTGTACTTATGTCGTGGCTTATTTTTATGCCAAATGGCCACGTGATGTTTGTTTTATGGATATTTGGCAAAAAGCTTGAAGCTTTCTTCTTCTAAATAGTTTCTAGCTTATTTGTTATCATATAGCATAGCTTATTTGGTCACCAAACAACTTATATAAGCTTATTTAAGCTTATTTGGAGTGTTTGGTTGTCACCGCCTATTGGGATTTAGAGCTTCTACACTTAGTATTGCTGATAGTTAGTTAGTACTGTCAGTTATAGTTAGTACTGCTAGTTGTATATTTAGTACTGTCATATATAGTTAGTACCACTTAAGTGATATGCATAAGTTATATAAGGAATATATATGCATGATCACTTAACGCGTTTTGTAAGCCCATTAGGGTTTCCTTGGTGTATAAAAAGAACCCTTACGGCATAGTTAGATATACGAATCCAAGATAGAAAAGTCATAGTTATTAGGCAAAACATATAGTTGTTTTGTGAATCATTAAATATATTGAAAGTTTTGTGAAAGTTCTTGTGTTACTGTTACATTGTTTCTTCTGGTGTATAAAGATTAATTTCCGCATAATCTTTATATATTACTTAGGGTTTCTATCATAGTTGTTTTAGATTTATCTAAGACAACTTAAGCTTTAACAAGCTAATCTAAGATCTGTAAAAAGGGGATCAACAAGTGGTATCAGAGCTTGTGTTCTGAAACCTTGATCAAGAAGTTACAAACTAGAAAAACTCTTTATTCAATCAAAGAAATGGATCTTGAAACTACCCAAAACAATTCGGTTGCAAAGTTGCCCATTCTGAAACAAGGTGACTATGAGATGTGGAAGCTAAGGATTGAACAGTACTTTTAGGTGCAGGATTATGCTCTATGGGAAGTCATAGAGTATGGAAATTCTTTCAAGCCAGTAGCTAAAACTACAACAAACGCAGATGGTTCCTCTACTTCAACTATACCAGGACCAGTTACCACTGAAGAGAAGACACAAAACAAAAATGATGTTAAAGCAAGGAGTATGTTGCCGATGGCACTCCCCAATGAACATCAATTGACATTCAGTCAATACAAGGATGCCAAAACTTTGTTTGAAGCCATACAAGCGAGATTTGGTAGAAATGAAGCTACTAAGAAGACTCAAATGACACTTTTGAAGCAGATGTATGAGAACTTCAGTGCTTCAAGCCAAGATTCACTTGACTCCATTTCAAATAGGCTTCAGAAAATTGTTAGTCAGTTGGCCATCTTAGGTGAAAACATCTCTCAAGAAGATCTAAAATTTAAATTCTTGAGAAGCCTTCCTTCTGAATGGAGCATGCATGTTGTGGTATGGAGAAATAAACCAGATCTGGGTACAATAAGTTTTGATGATCTCTACAACAATTTTAAGATTGTTGAATAAGAGGTCAAAAGAAGTGTAACCTCAAGCTCAAGTTCAAGTTCACAAAATGTGGCCTTTGTATAAACTCCTGGAAGTTCCAATGAAGATAATACTGTTAATATTCAAGTTAATACTGCTAGTACTAATGTTAGTACTGCTAGTACTAATGATAGTACTTCTACTCTCAGTGATGCCACAATATATGCTTTTCTGGACAATCAACCAAATGGGTCACAGGTTGTTCATGAAGACCTAGAGCAAATCCATGAAGATGATCTTGAAGAAATTTATTTAAAGTGGCAATTGGCATTACTAAGTTTGAAAGAAAGAAAGTTCTATCAGAGAACTGGTAAGAAGATTATCATCAATGGAAGTGATACTGCTGGTTATGACAAGTCAAAGGTTAAATGCTTCAATTGTCATAAGATGGGACATTTTGCAAGAGAATACAAAGGTCATAGGAATCAAGAAAGCAGGTCTAGGAATCAAGAAAGCTCAAAAAGAATAGTGAATATGGAAGACACTACTTCCAAAGCAATGGTGGCTTTTGATGGAGAAGGTTTTGATTGGAGTTTTATGGCTAATGAGGAAGTCCCTACCAACTTGGCACTTATGGCTTTCTCAGACTCAGAGGTATATAATTATAAAACCTGTTCTGACACTTGTCTTAAATCCTATGAAACTCTTAAATCTCAGTATAACAGTTTAAGAGTAGAGCTTAATAAATCTGATTTTGATCTAGCTACCTATAAAAGAGGTATAGCTTTTGTAGAAGAACAACTTGTTTTCTACAAAAAGAATGAGGTTATGCTTTGTGACCAAATTGCTGTTTTAAAAAGAGATGCCTCATTCAGAGACTCAGAAATCAATGCTCTTAATATTCAGATAGAAAAACTTAAGAAAGATAAGGAGAGCAATCAGATTAAAATTGATAAATCTGAAAATGCCTCTAAAAGCTTAGATAAACTAATAGGGGTCAAATTTCTGATAACAATAGAAAAGGTGCGGGATATAATTCTGTTCCACCTCCACTTACAGGGCTGTTTTCACCCCCAACCATTGATTTGTCTAGCTCTGGTCATAAGGAGTTTCCACTGCCTGAATTTGAAGGCTATGGAGTAAATGTCAATAAAAGTGTTAGTGAAAATTCCTCAAATAAGAATAAGAGAAACACTAGTGCCCCAATAATTGAAGATTGGGTATCTGATTGTGATGAGGATGAGTGTGAAGAAATGATATCTGATAATGTTCAGCATAAATCTGAGCCTAAACCTGAGCAAGCTAAACAACCTAGGAAAATTAATCAAAACCCTAGGAATAACAGAACAAACTGGAATGAAAAGAAAACTCAGAAATTAGGAGTTTGGTTTCAGTTTACCAAGAAAGCCTGTTTTGTGTGTGGGAGTTTTAATCATCTAATTAAAGACTGTGATTTTCATGATAAAAAGATGGTACAAAAACCTGTCTTGAACAATGTGAAACAGGGAACTGGTCAAAGGGAAGTTAGACCAGTTTGGAATAATGCTATGAGGACTAATCATCAAAATTTCTCTAATTCTAGAAGAAATTTTGCTCCAACAGTAGTTTTAACCAAGTCTGGCCTAGTACCAATTAGTGCTGCTAGACAAAGTTCTTCAAGAACAACAGCAACAGTTAGTACTGCCAGACCTATTAAGACTGCTGCACCCAAACCCTTTGTGAATGTTGCAAAATCTAGACCAAATGCTTTTTAGAAGTCACATTCACCATCTAGGAGACCTTTTTACCAACAAACAACACTTAAAAACAAAAATTTCAATAACAAAGTTAATACTGTCAAGGTAAATTCTGTTAATACTGCTAAAGAAAAAAGAGTGACAAGTGCTATTAGGAAACAAGGGATTAATGTTGTTAAGTCCTCAGCATGCTGGGTTTGGAGACCAAAAAGAAATATAGTTGATCATATCTCCAAAAACAGTGGATCATACATCTATAAGCCATTTGACTATGTTGATCCAACAGGCAGACTCAAGTCAGTAATGGCTTGGGTCCCTAAGAGAAACTAATTCTCTTTTGTTTGATATGCAGGGTGATCCACAAGTTGCTTTAAAAGATATAAGGATCTTTGACAGTGGATGCTCCAGGAATATGACTGGAAACAAGTCCTTTCTCACAGATTATCAAGATTATGATGGAGGATATGTTGCATTTGTAGGCAGTTATAAAGGAGGTAAAATAACTGGTAAAGGTAAAATTAAAACTGGAAAATTAGACTTTGAAGATGTGTACTTTGTGAAAGAACTTAAGTCTAACCTGTTTAGTGTCTCACAAATGTGTGACAAGAAAAAACAGTGTTCTTTTCACTAAAACTGAATGTCTTATTCTTTCTCCTGATTTTAAGCTACCTGTTGAAAATCAATTAATGCTTAAGATTCCCAAGAAAGATAATATGTACAGTTTTGACCTAAAGAATGTTGTTCCTTCAAAAGGTTTAACTAGTTTAATTGCAAAGGCCACAAATGATGAGTCTAATATGTGGCATAGAAGGCTTGGTCACATAAACTTTAAAACTATAAATAAACTTGTGAAAGGAAATCTTGTTAGAGGTTTGCCTTCAAAGATTTTTGAAAATAACCACTCATGTGTTGCTTGTCAAAAAGGAAAGCAACACAAAGCCTCTTGTAAGTCCAAACTTGTGACTTCTATCAGCCAATCTTTACAAATTCTGCATATGGACTTATTTGGTCCAACCTTTGTAAAGAGTATCATGTGTAAAGCATATTGCCTAGTGGTCACTGATGACTATAGAAAATTTAGTTGGGTTTTCTTCTTTGCTAAAAAGGATAAGACTAGTGGAATCCTTAAAAACTTTATAACAGGAATAGAAAACCAGTTAAATCACAAAGTTAAAATCATCAGATGTGATAATGAGACTGAGTTTAAGAATTATGAAATGAATCAGTTTTGTGGAATCAAAGGGATTAAGAGGGAATTCAATAGTGCTAGAACTTCACAATAAAATGGAGTAGCTGAAAGAAAGAATAGGACTCTTATAGAGGCAGCTAGAACTATGTTGGCATATTCACTATTACCTATACCATTTTGGGCTGAAGCAGTTAATATTGCTTGTTATGTACAGAACAGGGTATTAGTGACTAAACCTCATAATAAGACACCTTATGAACTCTTAATTGGTAGAACACCTATTATAAGTTTTATGAGACCTTTTGGCTGTCCAGTTACTATTCTTAACACCCTTGATCACCTAGGCAAGTTTGATGGAAAGGCTGATGAGGGCTTCCTAGTTGGTTACTCTATTAATAGCAAAGCCTTTAGAGTATTTAATAGCAGAACTAGGAAGGTAGAGGAAAACCTGCATGTAAACTTTCTTGAAAATAAACCAAATGTTGCAGGCAGTGGACCAGAATGGATGTTTGATATTGATATTCTAACAAATTCTATGAATTATTAACCAATTAGTGCAGGAAATAGAACTAATGGTAATGTAGGTTTAGAGACAAATTCTATTGCAGGACAAGCTGGAAAACAGAATGTGCCTGATCAGGAATACATCCTATTACCATTGTTGCATACAAGTTCCAATGTTCCTTCAAATTCTGAGAAGGATGAGTCCCCACCTAAATATGATGCTGGAAAGATGAATGAAGTTAGGGATTCAGCAAAAGATGGCAACATGAATGGCCCAGGGAAGGCAATTAACACTGACAGTACTAACAGACTTAATACTATCAGTTCACCACTTAATACTGTCGGATCAACAGTTAATACTATTAGTTCATCTTTTACTACTGTAGATCCTGGAAGAGAAAAAGAACAAAGGAATGAGTATGAAAGTTTGTTTGATCCTCTCATACCTGATTTGGAGGATACTGCTGATCTTCAAGATACTGGTATTTTTAGAAGTGCATATGATGATGAATATGTAGGTGTAGAGGCCGACCTTAACAACTTGGAAACAAACATGAGTGTCAGTCCTATTCCCACAACCAGAATCCATAAGGGTCATCCTAAAGCATAAATCATTGGAGAGGTAGATTCTGTTGTATAGACAAGAAGAATGCACAAGCAAAATGAAGCAGGATTAATATCTTTTATAAACAAGTAGAGAAGAAAAAATCATAAAGATTTACAAAATTGTTTGTTTGCCTGTTTTCTCTC
>BQNB010106942.1:0-23276 GCA_026074375.1 Tanacetum coccineum | reverse complement strand
AGAAAAGGTGAAGCTTGAATTAATGGGAATGGACACTGAAGAAGAATGAGCAAATAAAGTGTTGTAATTTTCTTTGTTTGTTTATTTTGTAATCATTGAATAATATTAATCTTTATCATTCTTAGTATGAGTCTGGTAATTACTTTAATTCAATCTGTAACAAGAAGTTGTTTTGCTGAGTTACACAAAACACTTTTATCCAAATAGGGAGATTGTTGAGCCAATCTATAGTCAAATGATCTTTAACTATGAATGGAATGTATTTTAGTGAAATTAATAGATCCAAAATAACGTTTAACAAGTGTACAAGTGGAATCAACTATAACCAGAAAAATGTATTAGGTATACCAATAAACTTGTTATTGTTTTATCACTGATATAGTAGAACTGATGACGTATAACACGTAGAGCAGGCCTTTGGGCCTGGACTACATAAGTCATACATGGGCCCAAGCCCAATAGAACAATCAAAAAGCACAATGGACCAAAGCTAAGCCCAGGCTAAACTAGCTACGGTCCAGAGGTAGCAAGACGAACGAAAGGCTTCTGTAGGACACTTCCGCAGGCCAACGGAAGCCCTCTAGGCAAGCCCACGTCCGCAAGTCACTATTATAAATAGATTCTTGCCTGACAAGGGTCCCACTTTGGCCCATCAACATGCCTAAATGAAATATAAGGAAAACCTAATATTTGACTCACCTATAAAAAGGGGTACTCTGACTCCCCACAGGGTATGATTCTCTAATCATATTTTACACACACATATTCTGACATTCTCTGATGAATATGTGTATTTACTCTCACGCCGGAGTTTAATCGTGGGGTCCGTCCCCATGATAAGACTAACGGTTTACCTTTGATTGTGCAGTGAATCAATCTCATCACTTGGTTTAGTACAAGATCTCACCCATTGGCCCAGTCCAGTAACCACCCAGATCCATCTTTCCAACCTGTAACATATTTTGTACTAACAAGTTGGCATCATCCGTGGGACCAGAATACAACTGCGTTCTTTAAAAATACTCACCATGAGCAATCACGAACAACCTGCCCCTAGCCAGCCCACTTCTGCCGTGTGGAATACGGTAGGGAGAGGAAAAGAGCCAACTCCACAAGACTGAGGTGGGCCCGCATCTGACACAGCCCTTCGAGAGTATTGTGACAAGAATTATAACCAATTGCTGCCAATCATAGCTTAAAATTTTAACAAAGAAAAAGACAGAAATGAAAAGCTGAAAGAAGTAAAAGCCCGAGTTAACTTCGAAGGATGCTCCGGGACATCACGGTATTCCGAATCAAGGACGGTGAGCACCAAGGAACATGAAAAAAGGCACAGACCTAGGCGCTCCCATAGGCTAAGACCTAGTGTGTTTTTAAGAATAAGACGTGAGCGGTCAAGATCGCCAAGGCAAAAATCGAAAGAGGGAGGCGCGTTGAAAAGGCTGGGAAGTAGAGGGAAGAGTATGTCCGCACGCTCAGAGAGCTACAGTCAACGCTCCCACTCAAGATATACAAAGGTGCGCTCAGAAAGTGAGGATAGCGGAGGTGGACTCTGGAAGTCAAGATCAAAGAAGAAGAAATCATGCAGGGAGGAGGACGACTTGTCCCAACCATGGGTGTGTGAAGAGGTAGATCCTTTTACACCTAGAATCCGCAACTTTGACTTCCCAAAAACAAGAATGCCCAGCCACATTATGACATATGATGAAAGTGAAGATCCGGAGGATCACTTAAAAATCTTTTAGGCGGCAGCAAAAACAAAACGATGGGCTATGCCAACCTGGTGTCACATGTTTAACTCTACGCTAACGGGAAACGCGAGAGTATGATTTGACGACCTTTTGGCTGAATCAATAGATAGTTGTGATGATCTAAAGAAAGCATTCCTGGAAAATTATCTCCAACAGAAGAAGTGCATCAAAGATCCCATACAGATCCATAACATCAAACAACGGGAGGGAGAGCCTTTGACAGACTTTGTGAAAATATATAAGCTAGAAAGCGGGGATGTCAAAGGAGCACCAGAATGCATGAGAATCTCCGAATTCGTGCATGGAATACGAACCCCGAACTCATCAAACGTCTTCATGACAAAATCCCAAAAACAGTTGACGAAATGATAAAAGTGACCACATCTTTCCTCATTGGGGAAGTGGCAGCCTCGAATCACGAGCGAAAGAAGTCGTTTCAATCATGGAAACAACAAAACGGTAACTAGAAGCCAAATTTCAAGAAAGGAGGATTCTAGAACCAGTAGAGGTCAGAAAGGAAGCAAGATCGATTTATGTTCCTCACAAAGACTCCCAAAGAAATCTTCGCTTTGGACAAAGGAAAATTCAAAGCTTCACCACCAATGACAACCCTGGTTGAGAAACAAAACCATGCAAAATTTTACGAGTTCCATGGTGAAGTAGGATGTAACACAGACGAGTGTATGCACCTGAGAAAGCAGATTAAAGAAATGCTCAAGGCAGGAAAGTTGTCGCACCTGATAAAAGAGCTCAAACAGAACAATAGAAAGGAACAACCTAAGGTGGCAAAGAAAGGGGAAGCTTCTGGGAAAGATAAAGCGTTAGCTATCCTAATGGTCCAACCTTGGGAAAGGGTGGCTAGACAAAGGATTACACGGAGCTTTTCTCCTAACCTAGAAATCTTTTTCCCACCCCTAGGGGAAGATGAAGGAACAGAAGGTCCAATGATCATCAAGGCAGAAATAGGAGGCCACTGCATACACCGCATGTACGTGGGTAGAGGATCAGCCTCAGAGATTCTGTATGAGCATTGCTTTAGGCGACTCCATCCGGAAATTAAAAACCAATTGATGCCAGCCACAACCCCTTTGATTGGATTCAGTGGTGAGATAATATGGCCGATAGGGCAAATACAACTACTGGTAAAGATTGGGGATGAAGAACACTCCACTTCCGCTTGGATGAACTTTGTGGTTGTAAGGTCACCGTTCCCATACAACGAAATTATTAGAAGACCAGGAGTTAGAAAATTATAAGCGGTTCCGTCAACTGCTCACAAAATGCTAAAGCTCCCATTAGAAGGAGGAGTAATTACTCTAAAGAGTAGCATGTTGGTCCCGCTTGAATGCGCAACGGTTTTTGGACCAGAAAGGAACCTTTGGGATCCAAAGCAAAAGGTAGAAGAAAGAGTCAAAGTGGCAATTAATCTAGAATATCTGGAGCAAACAATAATGATTGGTTCCACTCTCACTAAAGAGGGCCGCAACAAGTTGTGTGACCTACTTCTGCGCAACTTGGATATTTTTGCTTGGAAGCCTGCGGATATGACTGGCATCCCAAGACATATTGCGGAACATCGCTTGAATGTGCGGGAGGGATGTTCTCCGGTTAGACAAAAGAAAAGAGGGCAAGCAGCTGATAGAAATCAGGCAATACAGGAAGAAGTTGGGAAACTTGTGGAGGCAAGAATAATGAAGGAAGTACACTACCATGACGGGTTGTCTAACCCGGTGATGGTAAAGAAACGGGATGACAGTTAGAGAATGTGCTTTGATTTCAAAGATTTAAACAAAGCATGCCCAAAAGATGATTATCCGCTACCAAAATAGACTGGAAGGTGGAATCCTTATGCGGATTCCCTTTCAAGTGTTTCCTAGACGCGTACAAAGGCTATCACCAAATACAAAAGGCAAAAGAAGAAGAAGAAAAAACAGCGTTCATTATGAGCTAAGGAATATTTTGCTATGCAAAGATGCCTTTTGGTCTGAGAAATGCTGGGGCAACTTACCAGCATCTTGGAAGAAAGGAGAGAGCAAGCAGCAATACGTGAGGCTAATAGTAAAGCAAAAATGGGAAAATACTATAACTCAAAAGTTTGAAATACAAGTTTCAAACCGAGAGACCGTGTGTACAGCAACAACGATGCAAGCCGTGCAGAAGACATAGGGAAGCTAGGCCCCAAATGGGAAGGACCATACAAAGTCACGGAAGTACTTGGAAGGGGCGTATACAAGTTAAGAGATTGCGATGGAAAGCAGCTTCCGCGGACTTAGAATGTCAGCAACCTCAAGAAATGTTACGTTCACAAAATGTAAGCAATTCACCCATGCGGATTTCGCGGTGGGGTAATGCATTTCAAGCTATCTGATTTATCCATTGTAATGTCTTTTAAATATTTTTTAATGAAAGTAGAGACTAGCTACCTCCACAAGTTTGTTTCTAAAACATTTGTTTTTACTTTGCAAAGTTACTTTACATGTGATTAAGACGCGCACACAATAAGGGCATGACCCACCAAACGTTATTCCGTATAACAAAAAGGATGAGTAAACCTAACAATTCACTCAAATATACATAAGAGGTATTACAAACCCAGTATAGGGAGAATAACCTACAAATATTCAAGCAAGACTATCAGGATAAACATGTCATCATGGTATTAAAACGATAGCAGAACCTTAAAACAAGGATTAAAACATTAAATTATACAAGTGTAATCTACCACATCAAAAAAGATCATAAACAACCGCAACACTTAGCGGATAAAAATAGTTAGAGAAATTGTTTATATACAAAATGCCGCAACAAAAAAGGTTACATGCGACCAAGGCCAAATATCTTAACAAATCACTAAGGAACGTTTAATTTCGCATCATCAACATTCAGAAAGGGCTCAGCTTTCTCATTAGCAGCTGCCTGGTCATCCGTGCCTACAACCTCGTAGTCATCTATGGAGATGGGAACAATAGTACTGGCAGAAAAAGTTGTGGATAGGGCCATGGCGGTATCAACAGCAGCGGCCATAGTATCAAAAGTACCTTCCGCAGCTGTCAAAGTTGCAGCAGAAAAAGGCTCAGCTAAGGGAACAAACATATCGCGGAGAGCTGATCTCTGATTTGCAATATTCTCCCTAATCTTCCAGACGCGGATACTAGAAACATCCAAAGCAAGCGACAGAGCAGTAGCACCAATGACAACTTTATCCGGCGAGTGATGGATAGGGACCATCAACTGGTCAACATGGGGCTGCAGCTCATTCAACCCTAACTTGTCCGCAAGGGGCTCTTCCAAGCGAAGGATATTCATCATGGCTTCAATACTAGCATCCTTACTATATTTCAATTATGTGAGTAAGGGGAAATTCACATTCTGAAGTCGTTGCAAAGCAGCAATATAATCAACTTATGCAGAAGGATTATGGGCAGCAACATCTGTTAAAACCCTGCCTTCCCTGCCATGAGTAATCCCAGCAGATAACCCATCCTGCATGCCTTTCTCAATAGCCTTACCGATAGCTGCTCCAAGAGCAGAAAGGTATTCAGGTGAGTGAAAATACTTAATAATAGCAAACTCCATGCCTTGGGTCAGAAGCCATCTGCGGCCGGAAATAGTAGTTAGAATATAAAGGTAGAATTTCTCTTCTAAGTGAAGGGTCATCTCCACAAAGTCAGTGTACAACTTATCAAATTTGTCATTAATAACTTTCATTTGATCATCTTGAAATTTCTCAAGATGCTCCGTGCAATTCTCATACACCGTGACTTTTTCTTGAAGTCCGACAGAAGATACCTCCAGCTTATGAACCTATAATTATGCGGAAATATACAGATAAGAAAATAAAAAAAAAGGGAAGAGAAAAAACCTAAGTGTAAAAGTGCGTACCCGATCCATAAGGTTGTCATTTTGAGATTTAACAGAAGTAAGCTGAGCATTTAGATCAGTAAGCTCACGTCCCTTACTCGTAGCTGAAGCTTAAAGTTTCATCACCTTCACATCTAAAGCATTCCGCTCTTTTTCAAGGATGACGTTACGCTCCCTCAAAGCATTCGTCTCATCCCAAAGGGACTTCTCCATAGCTCCAAAGTTAGAAGCTTCAGCATGGAGGTAAATAGCCTCTGCGGCTTCCGCTTCCCTTAGCAATAGTCGCGCCTTCAGATTCTCAATCTCTCCTTCCCTATTCCTCAGTAACTCATCTTTCTTCTTAATAACAGACTTTAGCCTCCTTCTCTCTTTAACATTGTACTCCGCTCGCATCCTCACCTTGGCACTTAAAGACATTTGACGAGCAGCTCCAACATTAAATTCAAAAATTACCGGTCATGTTCCATTCCATGAACGGACGCAAAAAACTTTGGAGGAGCAAACTCATCAACCATCTCACGGCAGACGCGACCATCATCAAGGTGAGACCTATTAGTCACGCTCCATTGGGGAACGTAAATCTTCTGAAGATCAGATTCAGGTCGATGACGGTGCAGATACCACTAACGAGGAAATCACTGCTAGTAAGATCTGTAAAGCCACCCATGGCAGGATCAGTTCCACTAGTCAAAGAAGAACCAGCAAACAACGAAGAAGGTTCCACAGGTTTCTTCTTAGCAATCGAAGCAGGACTAACCGTTAAGGTGACTGTAGTAGCAACCGTCATTGCTGGGATAGAAGACCTGACAAGAGAATCAGCTTCAGCCTCCGCAACATTAGCACCGGAATGGTGAGAAGAGTCTGAAGAAATAACAAACCTTTGAGGAGCACTAACAGTTTAGAGGTTAGGTTCAGCCACAAAGTCAGTATGATCTCCATCCTCACGCTCTGGCATAGCGGATACGGAAGATGTCACGAAGGGCAAAGTAGGAATGGCCCCACCCCTGTCCTCAGTATTCAGCACAGCCCCAGCAAGCAACCGCTGGACCGCAGACCTAGATTTGCCACCTACGGAATCCCCACTCGGGGTTCCGTGATCCTCCGTTAGCCTTTTAGGAGGATACGAAGACTCACCAGCATCAACAACCACGGTTTTCCTTTTCCTCTGACGTTTCGGCTACATAGGAGCCACATTTTCAACAGCAGTATCCGCAGCCTCACTGACCGGATCGATGTCAGCACCTTGCCTACCACCTGCGGAATCTCCTTGTTCCGTTTGGTTACCACTACCACCCTCATCAAAAAGCCTGTCAACACTTGCCTCCAGCTCACTTTCAGCACGGTCAGGCGCAACTAGAAGCAGAGGAACAGTGCGACCAACAGTAGTCTTCAGCAACAGTGGCTCATCTTCAATTCGTTCCCACTCGACAACTTTCACTTTGGTGGGGTTCGGAGCATGAATGAAAGCAAAGATATCCATTTCTGCAAAACAAAAGCAAAGGAGGCATAGTTAGAAACAAAACAGCAAGCTGTAAAACACACAACACATATATAATAGAAGACACCCACCCTTTTTGTTCTTATACAAAAATCAGGGATAAGTTTCCTCATCCAAAGTGTAATGGCGGCTCAGTCCAACCAAGCACAGGAATTCTTCTGGAAACTTCCAAAACGGAGAGGGATGAGCGACAAAAGTGGCATAATCTTGTGCATTAAAGTCAGCTGCTACCAGAGCAGGATCTCTAGTCATGTGTTTGGCAGTATGCCACGGAAAAAGTGCAGGGCAAGCAAAATCATCAACCCAGATTAAGTGATCGTTCCAATTTTTAAAGGAATAAAGAGGTTTCGTGTAACATACGGGAGCATTATCAGAGCGTTTACTAAACGACATATATCCATTCTTTTTAGAATTCACATAGAAGCACCGAAATAAACCAACCGTTGGTATAATCCCATAAACACGGCACAAGATTTCAAAATGGGAAACCTTGGCCCCCCCAATAACAGATAGTTGGGATATGTTGATGCGGAAGTGCCTAAGTATATCAACAAAGAAGGTGGACAAAGGCAGTCTAAAATTGGCAAAATCAAAAAACCTAGTGTATAGCCCAATCTTTCTAGCGGGCCTCTCGTGCATTGTATCACCCTGACCGAGCAAAACATGATGTACTTCCTCTAGAATATGAAATTTTTCACAAAATGCATCAAATGCTTTCTGAGAAAGAACACACTTAATTTCTATAATGGCACTCATGATAGAAGAAAGAGGTCTAAAAACTTAACCTGAAAACTTGAAGTTCTTTGAAAAACGGTGAAGTGCAGATAAAAAGGTTAAAAAGCTCGCAAACTTTAACAATGGCGAAATAAGTGAAAGAAGATTAAAAAGAAAACAGTGAAAACCAAATCAAGTATTTATACTCTCGGTATAGTAAATTCAAGGTTCTTTCAGATGCTTACACGTGGCCATGACCTCCGAGTCAACGGTTAGGATTCAAAGTAAAGATAGTGATGACAGTTGAACAAGTAGACTAAACCGTCAAATCAGTCAGAATGTGAAAGGCCACGAAGAGGCCACGTCACCTACATCTCACCTAACAAGGGAAAAGAAACGTCGCGGAAAAAATAGCAAACGCGAAGGACGCAATGAAAAGAGCAATACCAGAATCTGAGTCTAGTAATACCTATCGCATGCTACAAAATCACACATAATAGACATACTAGACTGGGGGAACTTGATGACGTATAACACGTAGAGCATGCCTTTGGGCCTGGACTGCATAAGTCATACATGGGCCCAAGCCCAATAGAACAATCAAAAAGCACAATGGACCAAAGCTAAGCCCAGGCTAAACTAGATACGGTCCGAAAGCAGCAAGACGGACGAAAGGCTTTCGAAGGACACTTTCGCAAGCCAACGGAAGCCGCTAGGCAAACCCACGTCCGCAAGTCACAATTATAAACGGATTCTTGCCTGACAAGGGTCCCACTTCGGCTTATTAACAGGCCCAAGCTAAATATTAGGAAAACCTAATATTAGGCTCACGTATAAAAAGGGGTACTCTGACACCCCACAAGGTACGATTCTCTAATCATATTTTACACACACATATTCTAACTCTCTGACAAATATGTGTACTTACTCTCACGCCGGAGTCTAATCGTGGGGTCCGTTCTCACGGTAGACTAACGGTTTACTTTTGATTGTGCAGGGAATCAATCTCATCACTTGATTTTGTACAAGATCTCACCTATTGGCCCAGTCCATTAACCACCCAGATCCATCTTTTCAACCCGTAACATATTTTGTACTAACAAGAACCAAGAATGAATTAGGTTGCAGAATATTGACTGTTGATGCTACTACCATAAAATTCAACATCAACTAAATGTTTACTATATATCGGTTGATTAGGTTTATAGTTTACTAGCTTATGATTGGTATTAAAGACTTAGGGCCCGTTTGGTATGGAGGTATAAGAGGGTTTAGATTGATAGAAGGGAAAAATAAATTGTGTGGTGTACTAATTTTGGAATCAAGTAATGAAATCAAAACAAAAATGATTCCACAATAAATCGGTACCTTTTACTTATTTCCTCTGACAAAACTACTGACCCAACAATTTTAACCAATGTTTTGTAGTATACATGTATTTCTCTTTTATTTTTTTAAAAATAATACTCTCAAACTCAATTTTAACCTATAATTTATATATAGTAATTATAAGATTATATATTTTCTCTCTCCTCCTTTTCTTTCATATCATTTCTAAATTTAAATCCGATACCAAATCCACTTACGAACCAAACGCACCCTTAAAGTTAATACCAAATCCACTTACGAACCAAATCCACTTACGAACCAAACGCACCCTTATAATCGTTGTTCTTATCATAAATTTGAAGTACATTGTACCGTGTATTCATATATATCTATGTAACCCTTGACGAAGTGACAAAATAATATCCTCAAATATTTCCTTCATTGTGTATTGTATTTATTAGTGTTTCACCAGAGCAAAAAGAACATGAGCACGTATTATATAGAGTTCATGAAACAACAATTCATAACTATATAAATATAAGATTTAAGTTCATTTGGATACCAAACTTGGCTTAGATATCGGGGGACTCATCCCCACCTTCCATCTCCATATCATCCAAAGAAGGAGATTAAATCTCCAATTTACACTGCATGGGTATCTTGGTCATTTCAGTCCACTATATAAAAATATTTTTCTTTAACAAACACTCATTCAACACACACACAAAGCGTGTTTTTTTCTCTCTCTACCAACAATAGATCAACCATCAAGAACAAATTCATTAGATCTATACCTAACATCTAATCATCACGAGCATCAATATGAGTATCACGAACATCTAATCGATCGATCTTTGATCGATTATCTTCTTCTTCAATTGATTAACATCATGTTAGATTTATCAGATCAGTTCTTATTTTAGCTTATTTGATGTGAATAAGCTTATTAATTTATCATCATCCGAACTTATAAACTTATTATTCAGCTAATTTTGATCGAATATCTTAATTATTTGTTATTAGTGATAAGCTAATTTATTTAGGTCTTTTATATGAATAAGTTTATGTATTATCATCATTTGAATTTATGTTGCTGAATTATAAGCTAGCTTATTAGCTTATTTTGATGAACTATAAGCTATCTTATTAGCTTATTTATGTTGCTAGTGTTAATAAGCTTTATTATTAGCTATTTTTATGTTCTGAATAAGCTCTGTTGGATTAATTTGTTGATATAAGTTAAATTAAGGTGTATTTAGCTTATCATTTAGCAATAAGCAGTTTTAAGTAGCTTTTAGTTAATGTGTTTAATATATCATATATGATACTTTTCATACGTATATCATATATGATATTGATTTGTCATATGTATATGACATATGATTATCATATATAATATTTTATTTTTCCAAAAAATGGTTTATTTATTCTTTTATATTCATTTTATATTTTCAGAATTGAAGAATATGAATTCTTGTTTATTATGTGGAAGTTTTGATCACAACAAGAGGAGGTACCTTAAGAGCTTTGAAGATCAAGAACAAGTTGTGGTTCAACATTAAGTTGTTGTTCAAGAAGAAATTGTTGTTTAAAAAGTACTCTTTTATGTTTGATTGTTATATGAACAAATGTTATAATTCTTTTTTCACTTGAATTTTGTTGTTTTTGATCTTACATGAATGTGATTCTATTATATATCATATGTGATATTCTAGGAAATCATATATGATTTTACATCAGTTTCTTTTACATTTGAATTATCATATGTGATATTTGTATTTTACAATTTGATAACAAAGTATCATATGTGATTTCTTTCATAAATCACATATGATTTAACATGATCATCACAGATTTATCAACTATCATACTTGATGTTTAAACAATGATAACATGTGTTCCTGTTCTAATGCTATTTTTACGAGTGATTATGAATGTGTGCATAAAACTTAAACAAAATAGACATAATATTCAAAATCAAATCCGCAAGACATTGTACTAGTTTCAGATGGTTTACAAAATCGTCTATAGAAAATAAATGGAGATCACATTTTTTTCGTGTGCGTCTTTGCAAACCCCACACTCCGTTCTTGGCAATCTCTCCGTTGTAGATTTCCATATGCATCATTAAGAAAACCCCACACTCCGTTGCATTGTCTTTTTGTAGCTCACTTTGGTCTGATGATTGTTGTTTCTTAATGTTCACTTCTCTGGCCTTGAGATGATTGAATTCTTCAAAATGCCTTGAAAACAGCTTTCTCTACACAAATAAAAAGATTTGATTTTATTTTCAGGCACATTATCATATATGATGTATTATAGTGTTACAGAAGTAGACTTTCAAGCAGATTATCATATATGATATTATACACAAAACTAACTTTTAATTACTCACCAGGAGATCACAAACTGCTTGTATTTTATTTTCAAGCACATTATCATATATGATATATTATAAATGCTTAAAACCTAACTTATATCATGTATGATACATTACATAAGTTTTTACAGTTTGTTTAGGCAACTTATCATATATGATTTTTCACTAACATGTCATATTATATATGTTTAACGTAGAATAAACCTTTGGCTTCGCCTTATGCTCAACCTACACCTTCAGCAAAAGTTTATTCGTGCTTTTACTTATTCAAACTAACTTTTAGTCCATTATTTCGTCTCTAAAATCACAATATCATCAACAAATTCTTTCTAAATAGTGAAAATTTAACTTCTAATCATTTATTTTCTTCATTAAAGTCTTAATAACATCAACATACTCTATCTAAAATTTACTTATCACTATAACATCATCTAGCATCAGAATAACATCAAAATATCATCATTATTAATTATATAAACACAATAAATTGAAAAAAAATCACAATATGTTCATCAAAAACTCTATAAACATTAAAATATGTAGATGAAGTGTTTTATACCTGAATTGGTGATTTTAAGCTTGTATTTCATCAGCTTTTTACTCAAATCTTCAGCTCTAAGCTTAATCGTTAAGATTTGTTTTTCAACATCATCGACATCTTTTTCTTTCATTTTTAATGCGATTAGTAGATGATCTTTGATTTGTGTGTGTGTTTTGGTGTGTGTATTTTTTGATGGGTGTAAAACTATGTGTTTTCAGTGTGTGTGTTTGATGAGAGAGAAAGATAATACGTATCTAGATTTAGATGAAATGAATTGGGGGTGGTAGGTGTGTGAGGGGAAATTATGTAAATACCCCTCCGCACTTTTTTGTTTTTTTAATTAAAAAATTCTTTTAATCCTAACCTTTGATTTATTTTATATGGAAGGCTGAGATTGGTCCTCCATATTCAAAAAAGGGAGGGTATCCAAAATAATTACCCTCTAAATATAATTAACACAAATTGTATAATGTTTTGAATAGCTTATAAAAAGTTTAAACCTTTTCGGGCTCAAGTTTCTATCATGCCACAATTACGAGTACTTTTTTTTATTATGTAGTCTAAAGACCAAGTCTACGTTAGTTTTCTACAGTATAATTTTGTGAAAAGGAATAATCTAGTGAGTCTATATGGTTGGGTCTTGAAGTTTTTAAGTCCATATATAACCTTAATTTTTTTGAACATACATATATAACCTTAATAATTGAACAACAACTTGTATAATAAAAATAGAAACCACGTTATAAATAGCCCTCTCTATCGTGTTTCATTTCAAAGAATCAAACACTACATAAAACAATGGAACCTTGCCAGTTAGAAGATTGTCAATCCACTCCGGAAAAGGTCGCCTCACCGACGTTAAAAGCTTCGTACCATGAACCCTTACGTAACTTTGTTTGGCTCGCTGAGAGAACGAACAGTCCCCAGTATTATCCCAAACAAAACCGTAATAAAAGGGTGCCACTTTGTCCTGTTTGGAATTCTGGGTGAAATTAAAATATTGCATCAAGGTACAAAAATTAACAAACCCTCTTCTGTAGATCAAGCATGATGGGACATATTTGACAGGGATATAGACAAGTCCCAAGTACGTCTTGGAACTTCTAGCAGGAGGTGATTCTGGAGAAAATATCGTTACCCAGTGAAACATCGTCTGGGGAGATAGGGGGGGAAATCCTCCTGTCACATAAGATATCGGTTTGTGAGAACGTCGTCGATATGAAATCAATCGAAACTGAAAAAGGAAGGTCAATTTGCAATAGGTGTGCATAAAAGAATTGGCTATCGAAGTGGCTATCGAAGCCGGTATCATTGCGTTTCGATGTGGCTAAAGGAAGCAGTTCTAACGTGTTTAGCTAGTATCTGGGTTATAGGTCTAAAAGATGTAATCATACAACGAATGCAAATATTAATGTATTTTTTTTTTTTTTTTTTTCATATATTATAATTCGTCATTTGCAAATGTGCAATTCGTCTGTAGTGTGTGTATTTTTATGTACTTAATGAATTCAAGGGTTAGATAATTATTTACGGCGAAAAGTATCAAGGTTAAATTATTTTGTATCTTCTACTACGTAACTATCTTAGTATTAAAAAAAATGGCAATGTCCACTTGATTGTTGTTATTTTAAAGAAAGAAAATGTGTTCCTTACTTTGTTTTTTTTCCTGAAAGACTAGAATATATTACCATAAGCCACAGACCCAAATGCAGCTCAAATCTTATGAGGCACAGACCCGAATGCTAAACATTAACCCTCAAACCGAAAAGAAACATAAACAAAATCACCAAAAAACGACAACACCAGGAAACAACAGTTAAAAATCTAAACACGAATGGCAACTGAGACCCCAACCGCCAAGCAACAACAAAATGGAGAACCGAACGACCTCATTGCAACGAGAAGTCCGCACCTTTACACCAATTGACCCAAGTCAACCTGTAAACCATATAAGCTTAATCTCGAAGAACAATCTTCAGTCACAACGTGTTTCACTTGAAAGATCTTGTTATTATGTCTCTTACTTAATGAGTACTATAAAATTATATTATTACCAATCTTGATTTTATGATTGAGTACGTACTCACATGGTAACCATGAAAAGCGGTGACAACATCAAATATTGAGTTAGCACCGTTCGTTGATCTTTCCAAGGTATAGAATTAGAGATATCGTCTTTTACATGGTCAAAGACTCAAAGTCCTGACTGAAAGAATTGCTGACAGTGGTTAACAAAAAAAGTGAGGATAGCCACATCCTCTTAACAAAAAAAGGTGAAGCTTGAATTAATGGGAATGACGACTGAAGAAGAATGAACCAACACAGTGTTGTAATTTTCTTTTTTTATGTATTTTGTAATCATTGAATATTAATCTTTATCATTCTTAGTATGAGTCCGGTAATTACTTTAATTCAATCTGTAAGAAGAAATTATTTTGCTGAGTTATACTAAAAATACTTAGAGCACAAGGTACAGTGGAGCCGTTATGTCCGTGCCGTTTTACCATAACACCAAAACACCTCATAACACCAAAAACTGGTTCCTTGGTTAACACAAATAAATAAAAACATAAACTAAAAAAAAAACATAAACTTAAATAAAATACGACAACAATTTAGAAATGTAAATACGTAGCCCGGGTCTTCTTTTTCAAAGCCTCGATCTTCGCCGCGTCCGCCGGATTCATCCCCGTAGTGTCGAAAGTTAGTATCTTCAATTCTTCGTTTCTTTTTTGAATTTCGCAAACCGCAAGTCTCGCACTCCATGTGTTCTTTTTTCGCTTCACGGTCCAAATTTATTTGTTGTTGCATCAACTCGGTAAATTGCCCTTTTTGTGAATCGGAAGTGACGGATGTTGAGCTTGTAGAACGTTGAGCTTTTGATTTTCTAGGAGCCCTGGGTGGACGCGGGATAGCATCCTCTCCAAACATTTCCGGCTCTTCTTCTTCGGTTACCCGTCCTCGGGTTCTTCTTGCTTGCGTAGACTCGGGGTTTTGCCATTTGAATTTATTTTTCAAAAAAATCCAAGCACTCCTATGCGTAAATTCTTTTCCTGTTTGATCTTTAAAAATAGTAATACATGTGCGAACAAATTTTCTTCATTTTCGCCACTTATAAGTTGGGTTTGCTCAAAAATTGAGTTAAACTTTTGTACATCTCGATTCATCAGCGCCTACTTACCCGTCAACATATTTTTGTTTCGCACCTTCCAACCATTTTGCTTGGCTCGCTCGTTGTATACGTCGAGAATTTTGTACCAAAAAGTATCTCTCGCTTGGTCATTCCTACTTTTTCCACCACTTTTGGATCTTGGATATTTCTATGAAACATTCCGCCAAAAGTTGTTCCTCGTCTTGAGTCAAAAAGGTGCCGTCGGTTTTTCTTTCCCGACCCGGATTTTTTTTGCCATGGATTTTTTTCGTCCTTCTTTGTGTGACGGGCCGCCCTCGTCATCACGGGTTCATTCGATTCTTGTGGTACTTGAGACGAATGTTGAGGATATTGTTGAGATTCTTGGAATTGTTGGGTTTGTTGAAATTGTTGTGATTGTTGAAATTGTTGAGAAGATTACGTTTGTGATAACCATATAGCAAATTGCTCGGGAGTACAATTGATGAATGGGTTTTGAGATGGGACTTGGAAGTTGGCGAATGGGTTTGGTATATTGGGGCGTGTCGGAATTTGATTGGTATTAAAGGTGATGGAGTTTGCGGATGATGGAGTATTTGGTAAAGTAGACGAGAGGAGAATTATTTTTTAAATTTTTTTTGCGGTATTATTCGGTATTGTAGGTCGTATGAAGATAGTTGTTATCAATTGGTTGGATTCATTTTGGTGAAGTTTTTATATAATTGAAGTGATGGTAATAAATGATAAAAGGTTATAAAGAAGTATGGTATAAAGCTGGCAGATGTTATTATGTTTTTTATAGTGTTAAAATGGAGCCAAAAAAACAAAAAAAAACAGCTACTTTGGGAGCCTTAAATTTTTCTAGCCGTTACCTTCCAACTACAAAATTCAAATTTCAAAATAAAAATAAATAAATAAATTTAATAGACGAAAACGCCAAACACGATAACGCGGGACACCGTGTTAAAGTGTTCTCGCGTATTAACCCGGTCGTTGTCGGCGTTTTCCCGGAGATTTGGGCATGGCTCTCACTGCGCACACACGAAAACACCAACTCCGTTTGTTGGCTCCCTCGCGTGTTTGGTGTCGCGTTTTCGCACAAACGCAAAAAAAAAATCCAACGTACCGTACCCCAATTATAATATATTTTATCCAAATCCGGGAGAATTGTTGAGCGATCAATAGTCAAATGCATGTGTTAACTATAAAGGGAATTGCATTTTATAGAAATTTAATCAGACTCCAAAAGACGTTTATAATGTAGTACAAGTTGTGAATGATAACTATAACACGAAAAATGTTATTAATTTGTGAATTAGGTATTATATTTTATATGTTTATACAGTAAGCTAGTTGTATTGATTTATCCGGATATAGTAGAAAACAACATAGAAATTAGAGTTGTAGAATATGGAGCGCTGATGCTACTACCACAAAAGTCAACATCAACCAAACGTTTACAATAAATCGGTTGATTCTGTTTAGGCTGGACGGAGTGGAGGTGGGTTTGGCGCGAGTTGCCATGCCACCCTTCAAACTCACCTTGCCACATTGGATTTGCTTGGTGAGTTAACACCGAAAAAACTCACCTTTTTGTGATGATTTTATTTGTGGGCCTTTATTTTTATTATGTGTATTTAAATTTGGTTGTGAGTCTGTGTGGATATTTAGTGGTATATTTTATATAAAGTGGGGTATTTTAATGAAATGTGAGTTTTGTGGTAAAGTGAGTTCTTTAATTACGGTTTTTGAAAAAGTAGTTGTATGGTGAGTTTTATTTGGAGCGAAATAAGATGATGTTGGCACTGAGTAGGTTATGGTGAGTTTTGCCTCCACCCTCATCACGCCTTATAGATTTACTAGCTTATGATTGGTATTAGAGATCTTAAAGTTAATATAAATATAAAGTAATAATATAATGGGTTAATAGCTTGATAATGTATCATAGTTGTCGCGAACTCGCGATTTCTTTTTATATATATCGAACAAATTTTTTTGTCATTCTATATTCGAAATTTGCATTTTTGTTTTTTTATTTTATGACCATTTTACCCCTCCCGAGTTAATAAAATAAAGGGCAAAATGGTTATAAAATACATAAAAATACAAAAAATGCAAGTTTAGTACATAGAATAGCAAAAAAAATTGTCAATATATATAGAAAGAAATCGTGACAAATATGATATATTTAGAGGCCATTAACCCTAATATAATCCTTGTTCTTATCATAAATTTGAAGTACACTGTTGCGTGTATTCATTTATATATCCCTGTAACCCTTGACGAAGTGACAAAATAATATCGTAAAATATTTCCTTCATTGTGTATTGTATTTCAGGGACGAACCCCGGATTTTCATGAGAGTGTTTAGAATTTTTGGGCTAACTAAAATTACACCGTAAGAGAAGAACGTAGCAACAAAATATTTGTGGGTTGCACAAAGCAAAAAAAACGGCGTTTTTTACCATTTTTTGTACTTCGTGTCCTAAAATCGGGTGTAGCCCGTGCCATACCCGGCACTCATGTAGGTCCGTCACTATTGTATTTACATGTGTTTAACCAGAGCAAAAAGAAAATGAACATATATTATATAGTGTTCATGAACACAACAATTCATAACTATATAAATATAATTAACACAAATTGTATAATGTTTTGAATAGCTTATAAAACATTTAAACCTTTTCTGGTTCAAAGTTTCTATCATGCAACAATTACTTTTTTACTATGGAGTAGTCTAAAGACCAAGTCTACGTTAGTTTTCTACAGTATAATTTTGTGAAAAGGAATAATCTAATCTAATGAATCTATATGGTTGGATCTTGAATTTTCAAATCCATATATAACCTCGAACAACAACCTGTAATAAAATTTGAATTTTCAAATCCACTCCGGAAAAGGTCTCACCGACGTCAAGCATTTCGGTACCTTACGTACTTGTTTGGCTCGCTGGAGAGTACGAACGGTCCCCAGTATATCGAACCCAAACCGCAATAAAAGGTACAAGTTGTCCCGTTTGGAATTTTAGGGTGGAATTTAATATTGCTTCAAGGCACAAAAATTACACCCTCTTCTGTGAGATCAAGCATGATGGGACTTTTCTTGACCGGGATATAGGACAAGTCCGAGTACGTCTTAGAGATCTTCTAGCAGGAGGTGATTCTGGAGAAAATGTCAATTACCCCGTGAAGACATTGTCTGGGGATCGAGATAATCATCCTGTCACATACGATATCGCTTGGTGAGAACGTCACCGATATGAAAACAATCGAACCTGTAAACTTGGGACAATCTGCAATGGGTGTGATAAAAGAAATGGCCACCGAAGTGGCGAAGGAAGCTAAGGACGCACTTCTCTCTGCAATGGAAGCTAGTTTTCGCGATTAAAGGGCTAAATGATGGTAATCAAACATATACCATATTAAGTGTATAAAATAGATTGTAGCATAAATAAAGAGGTATTATATTATCGCATTTGTTTTTGCAAATGCGCAATTCGTCTGTACTCTGTAGTGTGCATATATTTATATATATTTACATACTTAAAGAATTTAAAGTTACTTGAAGGTTTGATCGTACTATCTAATCTTGAATATAAAAAGTCTGCAAACACTTGCAAGACATTTTGGTCTCGTTGTAAGTTTAGAGCACACGGTATTAGCAAGTTATATTGTAGTGTTGTTTTAAATCATAGCATCAGGCTAGCTTTTAGCATATGTATGTATTTGTATGGTAAAAAGACAAATATACCCTCATGTGCTAGGGAACTTAACAGGCAAAGATAACGATCTTCAGTGATAAGACGGACGGTGATACATAGTTTCATTCATTATAAGGATTAATCATGCAAGAGAAAAAAATTTAAGGACGAACGTAAGGATTTGGCCCAAACCACAAGGACGAATGGTGCAATTTACTCTATGTTAAATTAACTCAGGTTCGGGTTGACCAAATTGAGCCGTATAACGGATTTTTTTAAATATTTTTCCAGTATAATTTTATAAATTATCTACATAAACTTATAGAACTAGTTAAATTTTTAATCATTTTACTCATATTCAGGTTTATTTGAAGTCGAGTGGACCCGACCAACCCGAAATCTTAACAGGTTAAGATTTTTTGTATGGTTCATTAACCTCAACCTGAATTGACCCGAACTCGACTAACCCAACCCAATTAACACACCTAGTTGTAAATAAGCCTGTATACAACATTCATAAATAAAGAGGTATTATATATCATCTACGCAAAAACTAGAAAGCGGTACATCAAAAAACTGTTGAAGCAATGGCTAAACACACAAAAACTAATGAGCACACCAACAGTACTAATTCAGATTTACTGGTACTCTACTTCACTTTACTCCCATCGTCACTGAAAAATAAGCACACCTTGGTTGTCAAACGCTAAAAACAAAATTCACATAAAAACTAATGATCACCACTCCCTTATAACTATTGATAGGTTGATAATTTAGACAGAAAAACGTTTATATAGGAAACGGGAATAAAACTCGATCAATCCAGAACGTTAAAACGCCGCCTCTTATATTTCTTGCGCCACTTCTGACCCTTGATCCGTATCAGGACCTTCTTCCTTTTTAAAGGTGAGTGTTTGTGTACATAATGCTGTCAACATTGGGATCCAGCTAAAATAGATTTTAGCTTTAGAAGGAAGAGACCACTCGATTCGAATATTAGTGGGGCCTTGATCTTCTTGTTGAATTAGTCTTTCAGATATACACTGAAAAACAAATATAATAACAACACATCTTAGCTTATATAGAACATAGATAGAGATCCTAACGTGTTGAAATAAACATGATAGGTTATGCTGCTACGTAATATAAAACAAATGCGAATCATTTTTAAGAAGGAAAAAGAAGTGCATGCAAATCTTACTACCTTCAAGAAATGGCTCCGCTCTTCATCACTTATCCAAGAAAAGCTTGATGTCAAACTTAGGGATCGAGGACGAAAACACCACAGTAGACCATCCAAGACTGGCAACATATGTCTGATCGGCATTTTTAGCTCAAGATGCTCGAGTTCATAAGGTGGCAACTGAGTCCCCTTTAATAGCTCAGAATTTACAGAAAGCTACAAGACATACATAAATTTTTTTTTGTTATTCATTGCTCGGGAGTAAGAATAAACACAAAAGCAAATGAATTTTAGGTAATTACGATTCAAAAAGATTATTAAGCTTCAAACACCTGATTTTTGTTTGCCTTTTATCCAAATATCGCCCTGATTTACAGAGCCCAAGAGTGTCGACATTAATTTGTAATGTGACATCCACAGACATGTTTTTTAACCTCTCTGGAATCACTTTCTCTAATAAACTCGCCTTTGTTACAATTCCACCTATTTGTATAGCTAAATACACGCAGATTAGGTGTATTGATATCAATCTCTTCCAGATCACACTCGTCATATAGCATAAAGTTCCTCAAGGAAGGACTAGAAACTGCGAGGATGTTGCGTCGATTGACAAGACACAAAGACAAATTTTCAAGGAATGGGAAGTTGGATAAAAAGTCAGAAAACCCTGTTAATGTCAGGAAAAAAGGGCCATCTAAATATAACAAGGCCTACTGTTATTGCATGAATCCCAAGATCACAGGATGTTTCACCTCTCCTTGTCCTACAGAAAGGAGGCATTCACATAGATTTGGAGCTTCAATATCTATTGTCTCAATTCCATTTTTCTTGTAACCGATAAAACGAAGTTTTTTAAGGTTTTGAAGCCGCCCATCAACACAGAATTCCGTAAGACCATAGCAACATTCAACAACTAATTCTTCAAGAAGAGGGCTACTAGCGCTCAGACGCTTGATCACATGTAGATTTAAAGGGACTCTAGTAAGCCCTAACACCTTCAAAGACTTTAAGTTGACAACACCAACCATCAAGGACGAAGGTAACATCACACAATCAGATATTTTCAACGATGTTAATGTCGACATAGATGAGAGTATATTGGGCAGACAGTACATTGGTGGACATATACTGAACCTACTTTTCATAAAACAAATATCCAACGCCTTTACACCTCTCAGAAGAATTAATTCAATGTATTTGTCAATAAAGTCTAACTTTGTATTATCCTCTACCAATGTTAAAAGTTTGAATGTGTGGGCAATCTTCACGTTTTGCTGGCGGCAAAATCTGGACACCGTATGCTTAACATACTCGTAAAAATTGTCAGAATTCCAATCTTCATCCACAAAATCCCAGAAAAGGAATTTTAACACGGGTAAAGAAGCAGTGAGAACAAACCATTTTTTAGACAATACACTCACTCGCACACGCTCTTTAGGTTTATCCAATCGTAATAGTATGTTTTCAATAATACCATCTGGAAGCTCTGATATCCGGTCAGTGGCATCTTCTTTTATGATTATGTTCTCCATCTCCCTACAAAAAAACTCACTAGCTTTGGTTTTTAGCAGTCACAAAACTTTAGCTAACAATATTCTGTTTTTTGTGCTACCTACATAGTAACAAATAATCCATAATATATCAAAATGTGTTTACTTTTTGGTGTAATGCCTAGGGGTGAGCAAAAGAAACCGAACCGAAAACCGAAAAAACCGAACCGAAAAAACCGACCGAAACTAGAAACCGATGGTTCGGTTTTTAATTTTTCAAAAACCGAAAAATTTCGGTTCGGTTTTGGTTTTTGTCCAAAAACCAAACCGTAAAAACCGAACCGAACCGAACCAAACCAATTTTATAATAATATATAATTAATGTAATATAAATAAATAAATAATAGATCAAAATTTTAAATTTATATTTATTTTATGGATGAAATTATAATATTCTGTATTATGTTAATGTTTTATATATGAATTTGTCTGTACAGTGTGTTTACTTGACAATTTATCGTAACATATATGACAATGATCATATTATGTGTATTTTCACATCCACGTGTGTTTCTCTCATTTATATGTGTATAATTGTATAATTTTGTGTAAACATTATTAGGCTAATATTGACAATTTTTTTTATAAAAATAACCAATTTTCTATGTAAAACAAGTTTATTAATATAAATTAGCCACAACCAAATATAAACGGTTTGAAACCGAAAAAACCGAAAAACGAACCGCAAAAACCGAGAAACCGAAAAACCCGAACCGCCAAAAACCTGAGCGGGCTTTTCGGTTTTTTGGTTTAATAAAAACCGAATATTAATTTCGGATTCGGTTTTCGAGGTTTTAGCCAAAAACCGACCCAAACCGAACCGTGCACACTAATGCCCATACTTTTTGGTGTAAGGCTATGTGTAATAAGCATTAGGCGTGAAACGGCAACCAAGCCAACGCGACACGGTTACGTTCTGAGGCAGAAGTTCGGTTCGGTTTTCTATTGTTTTTTTTGTTTTTGTTTTGTATATGCGTGTTATGAGGTACTGTGAGGTATATTTGTGCTTAATGTGGGGTATTTTTTTTGGGTGACATTGGTATACTTATTAACACAACTATGTTTGTGGTGTCGAAAAGCTGAAGTGGTGGTGATTTTGTCGTTGATGTAAATTAACACTTTAAAGTTCAAGAACACATAAAAATCTAACCTAAATTCCAATTATGAACCAAGAAAAACCCATATACACAATCATGAATCGTTATGCACACAATAAAAGAATCTAAACCAAAAAAAAAAAGAGAGAGAGAATAAAATATATACCTTGTAGATGATCGGCCGAAGATTTTGTGGGTTTGGTGGGTGTGAAGGACTGAAGAATTTTCGCAGGGTTAAGAGGCAGTAATGAGATATTATAGCGAAAAACAATTTATATACTTCGAATATTCTGGGTTAAGTGTTTCGTCCAATGCTTATCATTAGCTTTCAAATTGTTCTTCATACATTTATGGTCAAATTAATAACTTAAGATAATGATGTGCACAATTCGTTTATAACATACAACTTTTTAGTTGTGCATCGTACATTCACGCAGGGGTTAGCATGATGCGGTTTGGTGTGGGTTTTTATAAAAGTAGAAATCGAACCGCGCCACATATAGCGGTGTCGGTTTTCGCGGGTTTTTTCTGTTTTAACCGCA
>BQNB010106941.1:0-23277 GCA_026074375.1 Tanacetum coccineum | reverse complement strand
TGAAATTTAAAAACTAAGGCACAACTTTTAACAAATTTTATACCTAAAAATCACAAATTTAAAATGAAAATTTTAGGAAGAGGAATTAGAATTTTTTAACTATTTTTGAAATTTTTATGATTTTTCTAAGTTTAATGAATTAATCAAAAATTAACTTTTTCTAAAAATTAACACTAAAATTTTTCTTTTATTTTTCAAAAATTCTAGATTTAAAATGAAAATTAATGCAAAAAAGGAATTTTTAATTTTCAACTCTTTTTCTATTTTCTATGACGTTTTTCTTAAAAAAAAAAAAAAGAAAAAGTAATCACTAAAAACTATTTTAATTCCTAGAAAATACAAATTTAGTGAGAAAAATATGAAAAAATGGTTTTTATAAACTACAAAGGTGCAGAAAAGTATTGGCACAAAAAGCCCTAAATTTTATAAGCTAATTGATACCTAATTTTACCAATTAAAACAAAAACCCTAATTTTATAAAAACTATTTTCTAAAATATAAAACTATTTTATTAATATAAGAAAGACAGGGTAGGAATTGACAGAAATGAAACTAAAGGGTAGGCGGGCTAAATATGAAAAATTTACACTATAATAGAAACGGGTGCCCTTGAACTATTAGACAATTACAAAACAGACCCTACGATTTAAGCTTATTTTGGCTTATTAAAAAAATGATTTTCAGCAAAAACTTAAAACATGAAAGTTAAAGATGAGCTTAATCCCTACAACTTTAATAAAGGCACTTCTAACTTTGGAAAAAAGAATAAGCTACAAAATAAGCAAATAGAAGTCTGTTACAGAAAGTGGTATTTAACAAGCTTTCTGGATTTTTTGCTTATTTTGAGCTTAATACTTGATGAAACTTAAAACTAAAAGAAACTATTTCTAGCTTAAGATGTGTATTAAAGATGGTTTTACATAAAATTACCCTAGTGTTAACAAATTTAGGGAAGACAATTAAAAAATTAAAGTGCGAAAGATTTTTATGAAACAGTTTTTAAAAAAAGGCTTTCCAAGTAAGCTTAAAAGCTTATTTCTAAACTCTAGATGCAGAGATTTTAAAAATAAAGCTACCCTAACTTCATAGAATCTACGCAAGTACAAGGTTTCCAAGGTTTTCCAACAAGGGAAATGAGAAACTCAAAAAGTGAATAAGCCAAAGATCACTTGTGCTGCTATGAATGTATGCAGATGTAACTTGCATATATATGTCAATGCAAGCTAAGTTCTAAAAATTCTAATACACTTTTTAAACCTACTACTAAACTCTAGTATTTTTAAAACTACTTGAACAATATTGAATTAAGGATAGCAAAAAAAAAAAAAAAGGGATGAAAAAAAAAAAAAAAAAAAAAAAAAAAAAAAAAAAAAAGAAATAAAAAAAAAAAAAAAAAATAAAAAAAATAAATGGGTTAACTTAAAGCTTAAAACTAACCTTTCTAACTAAAGTGTCCTGGTGCTGGATCAAATCATTAAACTCAAAACTTTCAGGAACAAGGTTTATAAACTCTAAATTTTTGAGTTCTACTTTCTAACTTCTAAAATCTCTTTAACTTGTGAATTTATGACTTAACTCAACTAGGTAGGAGGATTTGACAAACTTTAGTTGACTTTAAAAGTCAAATTTAGCTTTAACCAAACACACCTTTATGCAAGTCTGCCAAAGCTAAGTTCAATCAAAAACTGATTTAAGACTAAAACAGATGAAACTTTTTATCTACTTCTATTATTTCTAAACTATCAAAGCTATTTAAGCTCTCAAACACCTAGCTTATGAGTATGAAATAAGCACTTACTCTACTAAGCTTAATACAATACTAGTTATGACAGAAAGTAACAGTGAAACTTTACTAGTTTTAAAGCTAAAATAGACTAAAGCCAATACAAATTTGAGCTAAGTAAACTAAATGAACAGGATTTAAATGAGGATTTTAAAAGAAATAAGCAAGTTGAAATAAGCTATGAATTGGCTAATATTGAAAATAAGAAAAAGTAACCTGAAATTGAAGAGTCTTCTTCACCTAGACATCCAAGTGAAGAGTCTAGGTGATCCTAATGGCTTCCTCAAGCCTCTAAACCTTAAAAATCACAATAAGCTGAATTTGAGCTTATTTGCTCTTGTTGCTTCCAAATATGAACTCAATAGCCTCAAGTGATCATGTTTAAATGTAGAATGAGTATTATGAGTAAATGAGTGCTTAAGAAACAGAATTTAGCTAAAATTGAACTTGTGAATAGTAACAAGCTCGAATGAGCTTATTAGGAGCTTATTGAATGAAATTTGCTTAAAAATGAAATCAAACTTCAAAAAACACTTGTAAACTGAGTTGTATTACACAATTGAAGTAGTACAAGCTTAGAAGAGTAGATTACAAGAGCTTAAAAGCTTAATTGCTTTAAGTGAAAATAAAGTTGCTAAAAACGGGAAATTACAAAGTGAAAGTTTAAAACAAAAAACAACAACTCCAAATGAGACTTGTGACTGCTATTTATAGAGAATTGATGGTGAGAGGGAAAGAATTCTAGAAAAATCCTTTAAATCTCAACCGTTGATCTTTTATGAGTTGATTGTGGCCGTTTGATCATAGAAGTGAGGTGTCCTGGCCAATGAGATGTTTACACGTGGTTGTTTGTGATTGGGGAGGGCTTATGAACGAGCTTGGGTTTTATAGAGGAGCGGGGGATGGGAAAAATCGAAGTTAGGTTGTGTAAAGTTTTGGCGGGAAAAACGGTTTTGGTGGTTAGGCGGTTACAACAAACGCGGTGTTCTGTTTAAATGTTTGGAGAATTGGCAAAACTCGTCCCTGCGATTCACCCGCCCACATGTAGTGTAAAAAGAGTTTCGAAATTGGCAACTTCAGCCCTTGTGTTTTTCCTTCTCTCTTTCTTCTTTATTAATTAATTTTCCACTTTTGCAACTTTGGCCCTTGAATCTTTAAAACTTCCAATAAGCCTCTAATCTTTGAGCACTTGTCAACTTTGGTCCTTTTAACTTTATTTTGGCTCTTGACTTCATTTCTTGCTGTGTCGGGCTGATCCGGCTGTGATCTTTGGCTGATTCTTCACTCTTACTCTTGTCTTTGTCTTTTTCCCGTTTCTTGTCGGTTTTTGACTGTTTTTGCTTCTTTTTGTCTTTTTAATCCTTTCCTGCACAATTGGACACAAAAGCACACATTTTCTATTCTTTTGGCATTTTTATTGCTTTTATTTGGCAAAATCCCGGGTAATTTAATGTACAATTAAGCAAATATCAAAATTCCCCAAACTAAAGGATTGCCGTGTCCTCACGCAATGTTATGAAGTGTACACTTTGTAAACTAACAAGTTTCCAAAATGCCCTTGTTAAAACCTTTTATGAATCACCTTTTAAACAATTTTCACTTTTCTCAACATTTAATCTCTTGGAAACACATTAATGGCAATCATTGCAAGTTTGCAACTTTTAGGCTCATCGAAATAGGCTACTCCCGATTAATAGAGCACAAAAGAGGAAAATTCGTCATCCTTGACTTTTCACTAGACTAAACAAAGCTAATAAACAAGATCATTGTCAATATAAGTCCAAATGATTAAGCTCTTATACTTATAACTTGTGAACTTTTCACTCCCGGGAATAAATTAATGATTAAGATGTGTGCACTCTTTTTAACTCAACCATAGATCAATTTATCTTCATAGTTGAAATTCATCTAAGCTTTACAAATAAGCCTTGTGAGCTCAAATGTTAATAACATAGATAAATCTCGACTCAAAGCTAAAAGAGATTAGGAAACAAAACTTATAAATTGATTTGAGAAAATGAAATTTTTAACCATTCTTTTTATTTTCCATGTACTATAATTATTTTTTTTTTTTTTTTTTGCAATAGGAATGTTGTGTCTTAGTTCAAGGAAACCCCTACTTAGGCCTTTCTCCCAAATAAGATATCGCAACAACAACCGGTGTATCTTAGTTAAACCCCCACTCCGCTGCTAACTTTGTGGGTTTATCACAACACACCTTTCCCTACATAAGCCTAGAATCCAAAGTCCCGTAGTTGTCAAATACATCACCTAGGCCTTCGCACCCTAGTGATGTATGCCTACGAACCTTGATTCCCACGTACATAGTTTTAATCCTTATTAGCGACCCCATACCGAGTCTTTCCTCTCAACATGGATACGCCTACGATAAAAACTACATAAAGCTTTTATTAATCTATTATTTTGCCGAAGGCTTCATGGCACGGAAAAAATAATGCTTTTGCTTAGAAATGCTTCACAATGCATTCTTTTTATAATGATCTTTTGATGAATGGAAAAATTTTCACTTTATAAAATGGAACTTATAAAATTTGAAACCAAAAAATCTTACTTACATATTAAAATGACTTCATTTCAAAATGTAAGAGACTTTTTCTAAAGACATTGGTTGACTTAGCTAACATTAAAAAGAGCACGTATGATTAATGTGTTAAGAGCGTGTGGGAGTAAAAAACACAATATCATACATATAACTTTAGGTTTTCCAAATAAACCTTGCTATAAAAAAAATACACTTATATTTACAACTACATCATTTCTTGGTTCTTCACAGTTTAAAATCCAAAGCAAATCGGATTGTAAAGCTTGGGTCCCCTACAAAAGGTAGGTTTAAAGAACTAGCTAGGGCATTTTCACACCCGGTCAATCAAAATTAACTCCTATTCTCACCAACGAAATACCAAAAAGTGGTGTTTTTCCAAACTAAGCTTCTTTTGAGCTTTTCTTTGTAAGCAAAAATTTAAAATTTTCTCACTTTTTTCACAAAAAGGTAATTCAAAAAGATTCAAACAAGGTTGCGTGAAATGCAAGGCCCCCCACCCCAATACGAAGGATACTTTCCCCCAAACTAAAATGAAACTTTGCCTCAAAGTTTTAAAAATAAGGCGTCCAAAAGGAATCTTTAACAAAAATTCGATGGTCATGCCAAAAGAATAGAATTAGTGTCGATAAAGACAAAAGGATTAAGAGATTCATTATTTATGAAGAGAAGACTAGGGAGACCCATCAATGGAAATTGTGGGCATTTCTTTTTCCTTCTTCCACAAAATATGAACCATGATGAGCTTCCAAATACGGAAAACCTAGACAAAAAATCACAAACAAGCCAACAAGATACAAAAAGAACAAGCTGTCCTCTCTTTTTACATTGTTACTCAGAAAGCATTCTCTAAAACGGCTTAGTTTTGTTAACGAGTACAAGCAATACTCGCCCCCGAGAATTAGTTGTCCTTTTGGGAAACAAAGAAAATAGAATGAAAAAGAAAATAAAAGATAAAGCATTGGGTGCCCTCACCACAAGCGCTTGTTTATTAATAGTACCCCTATTCGCTTACCATTCCCCAAACTATTTTTTCATGGTGGATTAAATAGCAAAGGTGACGAAAATCCAGAGAGGTGAAAACTCTCCCCAAACTAAGGATGAAAGATAATACCGTAGCAGTATTGATTCATATGTTTCAACAAACTTTTTAGAAAAGATTTTTCAAGATAGAAAAAAATGTAACCCACAGAAAAGCTTTGGTATCATGAAAGTCCAATAAGGGTGGGATGGATTGGGTTAAACATCAAGGAATACCCGGTTTAAAAAATTTAAACTTCACTCCCCCGAGTAGAAACGATGTAGGTAAAAACCTCGTAAGAGTGGACAAATGTAAAAATGAGATCGGGTTAGTAAATGTGAAGGTATCTTCCTCTTCATCTAAAATAATAACAATTTCACTATACCCCGTAAGAAAATTCACTATGTATTAATTTCATCAAAAACATTAACTTCAGCCATCACGGTCTCGTCATTCAAAAGTAAATGACTCGAAACTCTGGAACAGAATTATCGAGTCAGCAAGGGGTAAATTCATCAAGGACGAGTGTCCACCTCCGAGTCATGGTCACATCTTCGATCCCACCCTTTTAAATTCGAGTTATGCCGAAAAACTAAGCAAACCGCCACCTCTAAAGTAAATCAAAAATCCACCACGGGGATAGTAGAGGGAGGTAATTTGTTGGAGAAATCGGAATATAGGAGAGAGACTAAAACGTTTAATCTTTTTTCAATAAAAGATAACTTTCGACCTAATTTCTCGCCGAAGATAAAATGTCAACGATCTTATAAATGTCGAGATCAATCTCCTCCTCCTCCATCCTCAATATCAACACATCATAAAAAATCGTCATCAAAATCCGTCATCGACGTCAGTATCCATCGTCATCGACAACAAAACTTCAACCGATCTCCGAGAAATTGGAGCAAGATGAGCAAGTCTACTCGTGGACTTCTCGTAATAGGAATCGTCGATGTCGAAGAAATTACACTCCCCCAAACTAAAGTCATTGGACTCACTTAGGTTTGAAACAAGGTGTTCCTCAACACTAATCGTCTCCGTTTCTGGAATAGTGTTAATATGCCCGTCTCCCATTATGAGTGAATCCTTAGGCTCTACGTTTTTGTGGCGAAAACGAGGAATTGAATCGTATCACGGTATGAACCGCATAAAATCCCAAATAACGTCATCAAAACCAAATCGTCAATGAAAATCTTTTTGAATTCGAGCTCTAGCTTCAGATTCTCTAAGCTCTTTTGCTTCTTGTATGATTTTCCGAATTTCAATGCTTAGACCATTGAATTTATCCTTGAGCTCATAAATCTTATCTTCACATTTCCTTCTATAATCAATATTGATCTCCTCCTTTCGATATTCTCTCATTCCTAAATCATTCATCCAATCTTTCATCTCTTCTAAACACTGCTGCTTCTGAATCTTCAAATCTTGGATTCTCATTTCTTGAGGATATTGACTTTCATTTAAAAACTTGATAGCTTTTTTGAAGTCTCTCCTTCAGCAAGCATTCCGCAATAACTCTTCTTTTCTTGATCTTTTAACTGAATTTGGTTAAGAGTTTCTTGCTTAAAGCGGTTGAATTTCATTAAGAATTTGTAAATCCGTAAGAAGATTTTGCAACAATCCTTGTCAAATACCATGTTGTTTGCTCTCTTCCAAACTTGCTTAATCCGTCAAAAAAAATTCCTTCCTGCAAGCAATAACTTGAATGCTCTTTTCATTAAGATGAATATACATACTTTCTTCAAAAAAAGTAGTTTTGCATAGCTTCTATAAGATCTTTTGAGCATGTAGCATTTCATACTTGCTATCCGGAGGAGTCCGATAAACATCACGAAAAATAAACTTGCGGTGGTTGAAATGTGAGTCCAAAAAAAAAAACCGAAGAATGAGAATGAAATAAAAAACATCTCTTGGTTCATCGGCTGACATTGGTAAGTCTCATGAAGACCCCCACAGTTTTCACAACAAAGATATTGTTGTGGAAGAGTTTGTGAATCATGTGGTGTATTACCCTCACCATTATGACAAGAATAATCCGAAAAGTGTGGAGGTGTGGTATAAAGATTAGGAGAATAATTGTTAGCACTTGAATAGTTACACAATTGAATCAATCTCCATTAACAATGTTTGAACCACACCACCACCAAGTCAACACGGCAAAGCGGGAATTCGTTTTGTCCTTTCCGCACTGAAAACAAGGATAAAAACCCGTATGTCGACATAATAAAGAATCAAATTTAGAATATTGAAAAAGAATTATAATGGATAAAAAGATAACGAATAGAATATTTTGGATTTATATATTTATATATTTTTTATTTAATTTTTATTTAATTAAAGCTTAAAATTCTAAAAATGGAAAAAATAACGAGAAGAACTCAACCAAAAGATCTACTCACGTCACGGTAGCTCTCTAACCAACTACCACAAAGAAGAGCGGAGAAAAGGAAAGAGCGAGGCCTTTTAGGAATAACCCTTGTCCCCTTAGGCGATCCGAAGCCCGTCCTGCCTACTCTCTTTAGATGAAAATAAACAACTATAGGTGAGCCGTACTAGTGAATGTCAAAAATTGTGGGAGTGTTTTTGATCTTATATTTTGCGATGATTATTATGGTTAATACTCATTTGAAGTATTATTTTATTTGTTGGATTCATTATAAAGGAATGTTTTTTATATTTTGGATTTATTATTTTTTTATTATTTTTATTTATAATAGAAAGAAAATTTTTATACTTTTTATATTTTTGATTTTTTTTTTTTTGTGTTTTTGATTTATATAGCAAGAATATAACTTTCCCGGTGGAAAGGATCTACTCAAGCTTTCTCACTTTACATCAACAAAATTCCTTCAAAAATCGTTCACGAGATCCCCGGCAGCGCGCCAAAATTTGGTTGTATAAAAACAAATACAATATACTATAGTATTTAATCCGTAAGAATTCTTTCCAAAATACTTCCAAAACAAGATAAATATAAGGTAGAAAATCCTCACTAAGAAAACACAAATTTTTGTATATTTTATTATAAATCCGTGAAGTACTTTTCCTCGGTCGTTCCCAACAAAATCTAGAATTGAGATTTAGGAATAATTCGGAATCGAGCTAAGAATGATAAGGGATTTTTTGAAATTTTAGATTAAACTACAAAATAATAATAGCATGAATTAAAAACCATTACCTAGCACAAATTCAAATGCACGAAACGTAAATCGCCCGAGCTAAAACTGAACAATTTACAATCTAGGCCAAAATAGGCACAGAATTTAACAAATTTTATACCTAAAAATCACAAATTTAAAATGAAAATTTTAGGAAAAAGAATTAGAATTTTTTAACTATTTTTGAATTTTTTTATGATTTTCTAAAGTTTAATGAATTAACAAAAATAAACTTTTTCTAAAAATTAACACTAAAATTTTTCTTTTATTTTTCAAAAATACTAGATTTAAAATGAAAATTATTGCAAAAAGAATCAAAAATTTTCAACTATTTTTCTATTTTTTATGATTTTTTATAAGAAAAAGTAATCACTAAAATCTATTTTAATTGCTAGAAAATACAAATTTAACTGGAAAAATATAGAAAAATGGTTTTAATATGCTAAAATGGTGCAGAAATCAAAATGAAACAAAAGCCCTAAATTTTATACCCTAATTGAACCCTAATTTGATTTATTAAACTATAAACCCTAATTTAATAAAACTATTTTCTAAAAATATAAAACTATTTTATTAATATAAGAAAAAACATGTAGATATGAAAGAAATGAAACAAACTGGTAGGAGGCGGGGTAACTAAAACTAGTGTTAATTTAACTACTTCTATGAAACGATTACCCCTACACTTAAGAAAAAAAACACAAAAAAGAGACCCTAACTCTAAAGGCTTATTTTTTGGCTTTAATGAAAATTTGAGGAATTAGCAAAAACTTGAAACTACAAACTTATCAATTACTAATTCTCTACAACATTAACAAAAGTCACTATCTACTTTTTAAACACCCACTCAATAAGTCTACAAAAAAAGCTGTTTAGTTTCTCTAGTTACTAAATGGGGGTTTAAACTAGCTTTTTGAACTTTAGCTTATTCCTAGCTTATTGTTGGATGAAATTTGAAACTAAAAGCTGCTATGTGAAGCTTAAAATGTGTACTAGAGATGTCTAAACTAAAATTAACCAAGCTTTAACAAAAATTACAAGAGAATTATTCTGAAAATGAGCAAGTTTTAGTTTAAAACTGTTAAGAAACTACAACAGCATTGGCTGTTGATGCTGGTGCAATTGGTAATGCACTAATGCAAGCTAAACTCCAAGTTTAAAACTCATGATCAAGTAACTAAATGCATTCATGACTGAATTAACTAAGTGAGATATCTAAAAGCTTATAAGTTCCTAAAATCTAAAGCTACTTAAACTGAAAAATTTGCCCTGGTGCTAGCAAAAGATTTTACACTCTAGACTTTGTAAAACTAGAACCTAACCTTTAAAACTTGCTTAAAACTTGCTAAACTACCCTAACACAATTGCATGAACAATTTTGACATAGAGAAATTTACTAGGAGTCAAAGAAAGGCTTAAACCAAACACACCTTTATGAAAGACTGTCAAAACTAATTTAGATTAAATCCTGTATAAAAGCTAAAACAAATGAAACTCTTTATCTACTTCTACTCAATATTACCTAATAAAGCTGAATTTGCTATAAAACCTAGGGCTTATATGTAAAAATAAGCTACTTCTTCAGCTAGGCTTATTATACTACTAGCTAAGATAGAAAGTAAAAATGAAAGCTAGCTTGATTTTAAAACTATAACAGACTAAAACTAATACTTCTTTAAGTAAAGTAAGCTAACTGAACAGGATTTAAATGAGTATTTAAAAGAAATAAGCAAGTTGGAATAAGCTATGAATTAGCTAAATATGAAAAAAAAAAAAAAAATAAGAAAAAGTAACCTGAAATTGAAGAGTCTTCTTCACCTAGACATCCAAGTGAAGAGTCTAGGTGATCCTAATGGCTTCCACAAGCCTCTAAACCTTAAAAATCACAATAAGCTGAATTTGAGCTTATTTACTCTTTGTTGCTTCCAAATATGAACTCAATAGCCTCAAGTGATCATGTTGTTATGTAGAATGAGTATTATGAGTAAATGAGTGCTTAAGAAACAGAATTTAGCTAAAATTGAGCTTATGAGAAGCAATAAGCTCAAACGAGCTTATTTAGAGCTTATTTGATAAAATCGACTTGAACTTGAAAACAAATGACACAAACACTTGTAAACTAAGTTGATATTACTGGAATTAACAAGTACAAATTGAAATAGAAGAATACAAGAGCTTAAAAGCTTAATTGCTTAAAGTAAAATTAAGTTGCTTAAAAACGGGGAATTACAAAGTAAAAGTTTTTAAAAACAGAAAAACAACTACTAAAATGAGAGCCCTAAGCTGCTATTTATAGAGAGATGAAGAAGAGGAGTGAGAAATTCGTGAAGCTTCCATTCATTTGTAGCCCTTGATCATCTTCGAGCAAATATAAGCCGTTTGATCAATTTGATGAGGTGTCCTGGCCAATTATGTGTTTACACGTGGTTGTTTGTGATTGGGGAGGGCTTATGAACGAGCTTGGGTTTTATAGAGGAGCGGGGGATGGGAAAAATCGAAGTTGGGTTGTGTAAAGTTTTGGCGGGAAAAACGGTTTTGGTGGTTAGGCGGTTACAACAAACGCGGTGTTCTGTTTAAATGTTTGGAGAATTGGCAAAACTCGTCCCTGCGATTCACCCGCCCACATGTAGTGTAAAAAGAGTTTCGAAATTGGCAACTTCAGCCCTTGTGTTTTTCCTTCTCTCTTTCTTCTTTATTAATTAATTTTCCACTTTTGCAACTTTGGCCCTTGAATCTTTAAAACTTCCAATAAGCCTCTAATCTTTGAGCACTTGTCAACTTTGGTCCTTTTAACTTTATTTTGGCTCTTGACTTCATTTCTTGCTGTGTCGGGCTGATCCGGCTGTGATCTTTGGCTGATTCTTCACTCTTACTCTTGTCTTTGTCTTTTTCCCGTTTCTTGTCGGTTTTTGACTGTTTTTGCTTCTTTTTGTCTTTTTAATCCTTTCCTGCACAATTGGACACAAAAGCACACATTTTCTATTCTTTTGGCATTTTTATTGCTTTTATTTGGCAAAATCCCGGGTAATTTAATGTACATTATGAATCACCTTTTTAAAATCAACTTAAGCTTTTCTCAACATTTAATCTCATGGAAACACATTAATGGCAATCATTGCAAGTTTGCAACTTTTAGGCTCATCGAAATAGGCTACTCCCGATTAATAGAGCACAAAAGAGGAAAATTCGTCATCCTTGACTTTTCACTAGACTAAACAAAGCTAATAAACAAGATCATTGTCAATATAAGTCCAAATGATTAAGCTCTTATACTTACAACTTGTGAACTTTTCACTCCCAGGAATAAATTAATGATTAAGATGTGTGCACTCTTCTTTCCTTACTTTAGCGTGGAGATGTGTATCCTTGCCAAGCTTATGACAAAACAAACTAATCACGACCGAGCAATTAAGCGTACTACTTAAATGTTGCACCCTAGATTAGTTGAGTGATCTAAGTGTTTTCATTTCCATATTTCATGAGGAGCTGGTAGTGAACCAGCTAATTTTGCCAAAACCATGTCTATAAACGGAAAATATTTAACGGTTCGTTTCCGACACATTTCATAAACCTATAACTTTTTTCTAAAGTCTACTGAGACAAGTAGGATTCAAGTGGGGATATTTGATGACAACAAAATAACGTCAACTTTATTAATATCATTTATCCTCATCAATTTTGCCCAATTTTATATATATTGCATTATTTTGGTACTTAATTGCTTTAAAGTTAATAAATGCAGTAATTCATGAGTGTTTTGTGAAGATAAGCTAAAAGGCGCATAAATTGGAGCTAAAACGAAGACATTTGAAGATTTATAAAAATTCACCAATACGCCATATCCAACTAAAGAGATACGGCGTATTAGTGCCAAGACTTTACAAGAAAACACGTTTGACCAATTCCCAATTCGGGGATTCAGCCTGAGAGACTGGCACAGGTTTGGTGATGACAAATACCAATTCAATACACAATAAACACAAAAGATGAAGATTAGAAGATAGAAAAGCGGTACAATCCAAATGATAGAAAACTGTATTAGCCATTGTTCAGGCGCGAGCTCACCCCTTAAAACCTATCTATATATGACATAAATACACCAAGGGACGAAATCACGCGAGATCAAGAAAACCGGAAGCAGTATAGAGTGTTCTCGGGTCGTTATGTCCCAACGAGGCTAGAAATGGATTATCGAAGAACGATTGATGTTTGGTGTTTGAATGTAACAAGGAATGATTGGGAATTACAACTGAAAGTAAATGCACAAAAATTTAAACAAAAGGAACACAACTGGAATTTGAATTAAAGCTACTAAAAACTTTTACACTAAGGCACAAATACGCTCTAATTAAGCCTTAGGACAACAAATAAGCTAAAACCTAAATCTAAATAAGCAAATTAAGCATGCAATTAAGCTAAATTACACAAGAGAAACACAACAGTACTAACAACAGTACCACCAGTATTAACTACCAGTACTAACTTAAAGTTAGTACTGCTAGCTATAAGTTAGTACTGTTAGGTTAAGGTTAGTACTGTTAGCCTTAACAAAACACAAGTAAACAGGAAATAAGCAAATAAGCTAAACAGGAGGTTAACTACCCAAAATAAGCACTTAAGCATAAGAATAAGCAACCAGAATGGACTATAATGATAAATAAGCTAGAAAACTAAAATTGATTAACTCTTAAAATTATTTTGAAAAGACAAATAAGTTCTATTGAAAACAGTACACTAAAATAAGCTTAATCTACTTTAAAAAGCTAAAGAAATCTTAAACAAGCTGAAATAATAAGCTGATAAGCTAAGTTGAACAACCAGTACTAACAGTTAAGACTAACAGTACTAACTTGGAGTTAGTACTGGTAGTGTTAAGTTAGTGCTGCTCCAAAAAAAATGAACTACCAGTATTAACAGTTTTAACTGACAGTACTAACTTGGAGTTAGTACTGCTAGTGTTAGTTAGTACTGTCCTAAAAATGAACTAGCAGTACTAACTTGGAGTTAGTACTGCTTGTTTAAAACAGCATTTAACATTTCCAAAAATCATTTTTAGTTCAAAATTATTAAAAACAGATTATCAAATAACAAAGTAAAACACTTATAAGCAATTTTCAATCCATAATAAGCACTTAAATAAGCATGAATTAGTCTAGCAGTATAAACTTAAAACCAACAGTTGTATTAAGTAAACTAGCAGTTCTGCAATAGATAAGTAAGAAAAAGAGAGACTTACTACACCCTTGCTCAAAACAGGGTCAAACAATGAATCTACAAGCTCTAGCTTGCATAAAACAAGCTAGTGAGAGTCTATAAGCCCATCCAAAACTGGCTTATCATCCATAACATAAGCTGAGGTATATTTGAGAGTGATTGGTGTGATATTCTCTTAACTACTTAACCTTTTAAGTTCACTTAGTTAAAACAGTTTGTAAACAAGCTGTATTGAGAGCTTTTGAACATAAAACAACTCAATTCAGAAACATAACACTTGGGATTACAAAGTGACTTTAAAAACTCAAATTTGCATTAAAACTTGGAAATGTTACAAAGCTGAAAGCAAAAGCTGTAAATGACTGAAAATAAGCTTAAGTTAAATTAAAAACTAAAAACTAACTAGATAGATAGATGTGATGATTTACAAGAAGCTCTATATATATAGCCGAAGTATTGGACTTCCATCTTGTGCTTCTTTGGAGAGATAAAACCAAGTGTGCTAGTTGTGTGAGGAGAGACTAAAGCAAATCCCAGCCTTTGAATTCTTTTGAGCTTCTTTGGAAACAATCTCAGCCATCGAAGTGCTTTGGGAATGGAGAGGGATTGCCAACATGGACTTTATAAAGCTGGGATGGGTAGTAGTAGGGTGTTGAGTGATTTTGCAGAGAAGTATGGGAGCAAAAACCGGGTGCTGGCTGGTTTTGGTATTGGCGGGAAGAGTGGGAAAGGGTTTATACAAGTTGGGTTGTGACAGAGAGAGGTTGAAGATGAATTAAGGGAATGTTTGGATTGTGTACAAGAAAGGCCCCTCCATATCTTTCCTCTTGTCATTCTTTATTTCCCCTTTTCTTTCTTTTATAAATGAAGTTTCCCAATTGGCATAATCAGCCCCTGCGGTTTATATGATAATATAACTTAGGGGTTTGGTATTTTTTATTTTTTTTTTGACCCCTCAAGTTATATTTTTCTTTGCTTTTTCTTCTCGGAGTAGACTTTACTTTGATTTGGCTTTGTCTCTACACACTTTTCCATCCCGTGTCCTATTTTGTCGCTTTTTGATTGGTTTTCCGTCTTTTTGTGAGATATCCGTTCCTGCACAACATAATTAGCAAAACAAGCATATATTTGGCATTTTGAGTCCGTTTTTGGTTATTGTAGCTCGTTTTTAAAGGTAAAAGATATGTGTAATTAAGCACATATCATAATCCAAGTCCATAGGCCTGCTATACATGATATACGTCATCAAGTCCCCCCAGTCTAGTGTGTCTACTGCGTGCTACTTTGTGGCGTGCGGTGGATGTTACTAGACTTAGGTTCTGGCATTCTTCATGTCCTTGCATCTTTCGTGACTGTCTATTTATCCGTGACGTTTCATTACCCATGTTAGGTAAGACGTGAGTGACGTGTTCTCGTTGTGGCCTTTCATATTCTGACTAATTTGACTGATCAGTCAACTTGCCCAACTGTCATCAGGACTTTTACTTTCGATCATGACCATTGACTCGGAGGTCATGGCCACGTGGAAGCATCTGGCAAAATCTTGCATTTACTATACCAAGATTATAAATACTCGGTGTGGTTTTCACTGTTTCCTTTTTCATCTTCTCGAACTATAATCGCCATTGTTAAGAAATTCTTCAAGCTTTTTCAATCTGTACCCTTTGTGCCTTACTTCGAAGAACTTTAGGCTTTCAGGTTAGGCCCTAATCCTTGCTTACTTTTTATCATGAGCAGTATTACAGATATAAAGTTGGTTCTTGCTCAAAAAGCTCTTCAATTTTTTTACGAAACATTCCATATTCCTGATGAGGTTCATCCACAATTACCCAGCCCTAACCAAACAATTCATGAAATGCCTACTGGCAAAATAGGTGTATATACTAGATTCTTCGAGTATGCCAATTTTTTATTACCTCTTTCCACTTTCCTTGTTAACGTGCTCAAACACTATCGCATCCACATATATCAGCTATCCGTCATTGGGGCAGCCAAAGTGTCTCATTTTGAGATCCTGTGTCGTGCTCATGGCTTTGGGCCAACAGTTGGGTTGTTCCGTTGCTTTTATGTGAACTCCAAAAATAAAGGCTGGATGTCATTTAGTAAGCTTTAGGGTAATGGCGCCATTTGTTACACCAAACATCTAGACTCGTTGAAAGGCTGGAATGACCACTTTTTGAGTAGATGCTTTTGCTTGTCCTGCTGCTTTTTCGTGGCACACTAGTAAAAGTGTGTCGAGGGACCCTGTCCCAAAGTCTTCTGAATTTAACGCAGAACATTATGCTACCCTTGTTGCGTATCCGGCTCTGTTTCATAAGTATCCGGAACCATTCCTTTGTTTAGTAGTAATGAGTCGCAACTATACCTTGGATGAAAATACTTATCCCCAGTTTCTACGTGACGATGACGAGGGTGGGTGCTTATTATTATGTTTTATTTATGCCTTGCCTTTTTTGATCATGTTTGCTGACCGTCTATTCTTTTTGTGTAGAAATGGATTTACTTTCCTTTATTCGCACTGCCGATCCTACAAAGGTGAGGATTGGTGAGAGGCAGCGTGCTGAAGATGAACCAAAGTTGTCGGACACTACTGTAGAGCGTGTTGTTCCACTGCTACCAATTGCCCCTGCTCGTGCTAAAAGTGAGCTGGATGCAAGTGTGAACAAGCTTTTTGACGAGAGTGGTAGTGGTAATCAAGCGGAGCAGGGTGATTCTGCAAGTGGTGGGCATGGTGTTGGTATCCAGCTATTTAGTGAAGCTGTGGAGACTGTTGTTGAAGATATGACTCCTATGCAACCAAAGCGTCAAAAGAAACGGGAAATTGTGATTGTTGATGTTGGCGAGCCTTCACACCCTGCCAAGAGGTTAAGAGATGATCACGGGACTCCAGGTGGACCTGCTACTGGTGGTAAGTCTCGGTCATTGGTTCAGCGCTTGCTTGCTGGGGCTGTACAAAATGCCAAGGTCAGGGGTGAGGCCATGCCTACTTTGCCATGCGTGACGTCTTTCGTATCTACCACGCTAGAGCATGAGGGCGGAGATCACACCGAATCTCTAGCTGGGGCTGACCTCCATACTATTAGAGCCCCGCAAAGGTTCATTATTTCCTCAGACTCCTCTCATCATTCAAGTGTTAGTGTTGCGGAAGATGAAATTGATTATGTTGTTAGGACTTACGTGCCGATAATGACAGTGTTACTACTACTACTCCTACCGTTGATCCTGCTGTTATTGCTAAAGAGAAACTTATTGGCTCTTCTGTGTTTGGTGTTGATTCTTCTTCAGCGGGTGGAAGTCACCCTATTCCAGGTGGCTTTTCTGATAGTACTCGTAGCGACTTCCTCATTGGTGGTATTTGCATCGTTATTGACCCGGACTCTAATCTTCAAAAAGTTTACGTTCCTCAATGGAACGTGACTAACGGGTCTCGTCTGGACGATGGTGGTGTCTGCCGTAAGATGGTTGATGAATTCGCCCCCCAAGTTTTTTGCGTTTGTCCGCGGAATAGAACACGATCTACTTTTTACTGAATTTAATGTGGGGGCTGTTCGGCAGATGTCTTTGAGCGCTGAGGTGAGGATGCGTGCTGAGTACAATATTAAGGATAAAAGGAGATTGAAATCCGTTGTTGATGAGCAGACAGAGCTATTAAAGGTTAGGGAGAAGGAAATTGAAAGTCATAAGGCATAGTTGCTAGTGAAAGAGGCGGAAGCCGCGAAGGCCATTCGTCTCTGTGTCGAAGCCTCTAAGTTCGAGGTTGTTGAGAGATCTCTTCTGGATGAAGCACAGGTTTTAAAGGAGCGTAACACCACCTTGGAGAAGGAGAAAAGTAAGCTGGAAATCAAAGTGGCCGATCTCGCAGCATCAGTAAAGGTTAGGGAACAAGAAGTTGCTGATTTGGATGTTGTGGTTACTTTGGTTAAGTCTCGGAATGATAGGCTTGTTGATCAGGTATGTGTCTTTACACTTGTGTATATTTATATTATTTTCTTCTTTCCCCTTTTTGTTTCTTATCTGTGTGTTTTCGTAGGTGCATGGGCTGGAAACTTCCTCTGCCGGACTTTAGGAGAAGGTTACGGCATATGAGAGATGCATTGATCAACTTGAGAAATTCTAGGATGATAAGATGAAGGAGGTGAATGACAAGTTTGATCAGCTATATACTGACTTTGTTGAGATGGCCCTTCATCTTGAGGAGAAATTCTATCCGCATCTCTTGACTACCATTTCCGGGCGTTAGTGGCTACTTACCTATGGCATGGAACTTGCCATCGCTAAATGTTTGAACTCTACTGAATATCTATCCACTCTCGGAGCGGCGATTGGTAAGGCTGTCGAGAAAGGTATGCAGGATGGACTATCTGTCGGAATTACCCATGGTGCGGAGGGTAGAAATTTGACTGATGTTGCTGCGTATAACCCATATGCGGAAGCTGATTATATCTCTGCCTTGCAACGCCTTCAAAGTGTCAATTTCTCCTTAATCGCGAAGTTAAGATCCAACAAAGATGCTAGCGTTGAAACGATAATGAACCTTCTTCGTCTGGATGACACTCTTGCTGAAAAATTGGGCTTGACTGAGTTGCAGCCTCATGTTAATCAGCTGATGGTTCCCATTCATTGTTCACTAGACCAAACTGTCGTTGGTGCTACTGCTTTGTCACTTTCCTTGGACGTTTCTCATGCCCGAGTTCAAAAGATCAGGGAGAACATTGCAAATCACAGATCAGCCCTCCGTGACATTTTTATTCATTTAGTTGAGCCTTTGTCCGTCGTGGCTTTAGAGGGTACGGGAGGTACCTCTGAGACTGTGCCTGCTACCGTTGATACTACCACAGCTTTGTCTACTACTCTTGCTTTTGTTAGTACCATTATTCCTATTTTCGTAGATGACTATGATGTTGCAGGTATGGATGACCAGGCAGCCGTGAATGATAACGTCGTTAGTGATAATGTTACTAGTGAGGATGTTAATCCCTTTCCCAATGTTGATGACGCGGAGTTGAATGTTCCGGAATGACTCTTTCATTTGCTTATGTTGTTTTGCTAAGATAGTTTTCCGTGACCATGTGTGGTCTCTTTGCTACGGCCTTTTGCATGTATACAATATTTCTAACAGTTTTTATCCGTTAGGTACCGCGATCATTTGTGACCTTTTTGTTGCGGTGAAATGTACTTGTGCAGTTTTTAATGTTTTAATGCTTAATATGTTTTCGCTATCATTTTAATATCATGTTAGGCGATCATGTAGTGATGTGATTTATTTGGGTGATTGGCCGATTTTTTTTTGGCAGTTTTGGCCGAGACAGTGGAGTGGATTATTTTTGACTGGAGGGTGATTTTTTTAGCGAAGAAACGTGTCTCGGATTTTTCTTTTGGGGGAGATTTTTGTGGTGGTGTGCTAGACACGCCGCCCGATTATGTTTTTTTATTCGCTTTTGTTTCCCTTTATTTATTCTGATAGTCTTTGTTTGAATATTGTTGGGTTATTCTCCATATACTGGGTTTGCAATACCTCTTATGTATAATTGAGTGAATTTTGAGGTTACTCATCCTTTTGTTATGCGGAATAACATTGATTGGGTCGTGCCCTATTGCGTGCGCGTCTTAGTCACATAAAAAATAACTTTGCAAAGTAAAGAACAGACAAAATTTAAAGTAAAATTTATGAAGGTAGCTAGGCTTCACTTTTATTGAAATTTTAAAAGACATTACAATAAGGTAAACTGAAATGCATTATCCCCACTACGGAGTCCGCATGGGTGAGTTTGCTTACATTGCGTGAACATAACATCTCTTGAGGTTGCTGACATTCCAAGTCCGCGGGAGCTGCTTTCCGTCAAGGTCTCTTAGCTTATATGCTCCCTTTCTAAGTGCTTCTGTTACCTCGTACGATCCTTCCCATTTGGGGCCTAGCTTCCCTGTGTCTTCTGCCCGGCTTGCATCGTTGTTGCGGTATACAAGGTCTCCTGGTTTGAAACTTGTATTTTGAACTTTTGCATTATAGTATTTTTCCATTTTTGCTTTACTCTTAGCTTCACGTATTGCTGCTTCCTCTCTCATTTCTTCTAAAAGATCAAGGTTGATTTCCAAAGCTTCATTGTTCTGTACCATGTTCACTTTTACTGTTCTGAGTGTAGGCATGCCAATTTCAGCCGGAATGACTGCCTTCGTTCCGTACGTTAATGAGAACGGGGTGTCTCCGTTGCTAGATTTATCATTGTGCGGTGTGCCCATAGAACATGAAGGAGTTCTTCCATCTAGTTCTTGCTTCTTGCATCCAACCTTGCTTTTATTCCTTCACCTAAGCTACGATTTGCTCTTTCTACAAGTCCATTGGTCTGCGGATGTTTGACAGAGACGAAGTGTTGATGGATACATAGTTTTTCGCACCAATCCTTAAATGGATCGTCTCGAAATTATTTTCCATTATTTGAGATAATCTCTCCAGGGAGTCTGAACCTACAGACAATGTTGTCCCACACAAATTTTTTGATCTGATTGTCGGTGATGGTCGCTACTGGTTTTGCTTCAATCCATTTTGTGAAGTAGTCTATGGCCACTATTAAGAATTTGACTTTCCCCGGGCCTTCCGGAAAAGGTCCGGCTATGTCAATTCTCCATTTGTAAAATGGCCATGGAGATGTAATTGAGGTTAGCTTTTGTTGTGGATTCCTTGGGATGGGGTTGTGAACTTGACAGTCTTGGCATGCTCTTATTAACGTCCTTGCGTCTTTGTGCATGGTAGGCCAATAATAACCGGTTCGTAAGGCTTTAGCCACGACGGATCGTGTGCCTGCATGCATACTACAAGACCCTTCATGTATTTCTCTTAGAACATAGTTGGCCTGAAGTAGCCCTACGCATCTTAGCCATGGGCCGAGAAAAGATTTTTTGTAAAGGGTCTCATTAATTACGGCAAACCGCCAAGATTTGCGTCTTATTTCCTTTGCTTTCTTCACATCTACTGGTAAGGTTCCCTCCGTGAGGTATTTGAAAAGAGGAGTCATCCAAGTGTCTCCTTCTTCTTCTACCACCGCTAATATTTCTACTTCACTGATGGACTTTTCTTTTAACTTTTCGACCAGTACTTGCTTACTTAAGTGCGCAAAGCTTGTGGAAGCTATTTTGCTTAGAGCATCGGCTTTTTTGTTCTCATTCCTAGGGATTTATTTGATTGAAAATGCCTTGAAATTTTCTGTAAGTGCTCTTACCTTTTCTAGGTAACGGATCATGTCAGCCTCTTTCGCCACATACGTTCCGTTCACTTGATTAGCTACTAGACGTGAATCGACGTTAGCCTAAAGGTTTTTCACACGCATTTGTTCTGTTATCCTCAGTCCGGAAATCAAAGCTTCATATTCTGCTTCGTTGTTTGTTGCATCGAACCTGAATCTTAGAGCGTAAGTGAACTCCATCCCTTCCGGGTTTGTGAGTATTAGTCATGCTCCGGATCCGTCTGTGCAGGAGGATCCGTCCGTAAACAAAATCCATGGTTCAGGGAGTTCTTCTTCCTCTTCCATCGGAGTATCCGGAGAGTCCTCTTCTGGTCTTTCGACTATGAAGTCTGCTAATATCTGTCCTTTGACTGATACTCTAGGCCTGTAATGTATTGCATATTCTCCTAATTCAATACTCCATTTCTGTAGCCTTCCTGCTACTTCTGGTCTTGATAATATTTGTTGTATAGGTTGGTCCGTGATTACTATAATTGGATGTGTCTGAAAGTACATTTTTAGGCGCTTACTAGCATGTACTAAGGCCAACACCAACTTTTCCATTGACGTGTAGTTTAGTTCCGGACCTCTTAATGCCCTGCTAACAAAGTAGATGGGCATCTGTTTAGCTTCCCTTTCCGTCATCAGAATTGCGCTTACTGTCTCTTTTGCTGCGACCAGGTAAACAATAAGCTCTTCTTTTTCCATCGGTGCCGTTAGCATAGGGAGCTCAGCTATTAGTTGCTTCATTTGTTTAAAAACCTCTTCAGCTTCTGTGGTCCAATGGAAATCACTTTTCTTCGTGCATTTTTTCAAAGTTTTAAAGAACGGTAATGATTTCTCTGCTGATTTGGCCAAGAACCTATTCAGGCTTGCGAGTTTTCTGTTTAGCTTTTGCACATCCTTTAAACATTTTGGGGATGGAAGGCTTACCATAGCGTCCACCTTATCTGGGCACACATTCAACCCCCTAGTGTTGACTTTGTACCCTAGGAACATTCCTTCTCCTACCCCAAAAGTACACTTTTTAGGATTCAGTTTCATGTTGATTTCCCTTAGAGTTTTAAATGTTTCTTTTATATCTATGATTATCTCATCTTTCGTGCGGCTTTTGATGACAAGGTCGTCCACGTATACTTCCAGATTTCTGCCAATCTGTTTGTGGAATGCTTTATCCACCAGTCGTTGATAGGTTGCCCCGGCATTCCTGAGACTAAAAGGCATCTTTGTATAACAGAATATTCCCTGGCTTGTAATGAATGCGGTTTTTTCTCCATCTTTCTTTGCCATTTGTATCCGGTGATAGCCGTTGTATGCATCTAAAAAGCATTTGAAAGGGAATCCGCACAAGGATTCCACTTTCCAGTCTATTTCCGGTAGCCGATAACCGTCTTTTGGGCATGCTTCGTTTAGATCTTTGAAATCAACGTACATCCTCCAACTGTCATCATGCTTTTTTACCATTACTGGGTTGGACAACCAGTCATGGTAGTGTACTTCCTTCATTATTCCTGCCTCTACGAGTTTCCCAACTTCTTCCTGTATTGCTTGGTTTCTATCAGCTGCTTGCCCCCTTTTCTTTTGTCTAACCGGAGAACATCCCTCCCGCACGTTTAGGCGATGTTTCGCAATGTGTCTTGGGACGCCAGTCATATCCACAGGTTTCCAAGCAAAAATGTCCAAGTTACGCTGGAGTAAACCACACAACTTGTTGCGGCCTTCCTCGGTGAGGGTGGAGCCAATCATTACTGTTTGTTCCGGATACTCTGGATTTATTGCTACTTTGACCCTTTCTTCTGTTATTGTCTTGGTAGCCGATGGGGTTCCTTCAGGTCTGGAGACCATTGCGCATTCCAGCGGAACCAACCTGCTGCTTTTTAAGGTGATTAATCCCCCTTTCACCGGGATCTTTAGCATTCCGTGAGTTGTTGACGGGACTGCATACAACTTCCTGACTCCGGGTCTTCCAATAATTCCATTGTACAGGGATGGTAACCTTACGACCACAAAATTCATCCAAACTGAAGCGGAGTGCTCTTCGTCTCTAATTGTTACCAATAGTTGTATTTGCCCTATCGGCCATATTATCTCACCACTTAATCTAATTAAAGGGGTGGTCGCGGGCACCAATTGGTTTTTTATTTCCAGACGTAGTCGGCTGAAACAGTGTTCATACAGTATTTCTGCAACTGATTCACCGTCCACATACATGCGGTGTATGCAATGTCCTCCTATTTCCGCCTTAATGATCATTGGTCCTTCTGTTCATTCGTTCTCACCCAGAGGTGGGAACGATATCTTTGTGTTAGGAGAAAATCTTTGCG
>BQNB010106940.1:7847-23277 GCA_026074375.1 Tanacetum coccineum | reverse complement strand
TCAAACAACTCCTAAAATTGTTGTTTGTTTTAAGTTTCTGAATAAAATGTATTCAATGTAACATTTAATATTTTAATTATTTGCCTTGACTGCCATTTTCATTCTACTATCACCACCTTTTATGTTTTTATCATTTTATTTTTGAGCAAATGACACAAAAATGTATTTAACTTAAGAGTCATTTCCAATCAAGGTATTACACTTTTTCTCTTGTATAAAAAGGCGACCAATTTATTTTTTTGGCCAATTTAGGTATTTTCGTTAAATATTTAATGATCATCCGTTAAATTTTTACATTTCAAATCCATCGACTGCTACCATCACCATCAATCATCGTCACCACCACCAAATCGATATTTCAATTTTAAAATCAAAACATAAGCATTAGGATGTACTTAAATAGGCTGAGGATAACCTTAAGAAATTAGCAATATCAATATTGAACAAAAAGTTATTGTGTCGTTTATAAAATTAAACAAAATAACCTTATGTTAAAATTGTTATGTTGGTATCGCAGATAAACTACTACTCCCTTCGTCTCAAAATTATTGTCCCCTATTGATTTTTTAAGTTTTTTTTTTTTACCTTAAATAATTTTGTTTATGTTATATAATATTTGATGAAAATCATAACTATGAAAATACATTTAAAAATCAATCAAATCATATACTTTTCATTAAGTATTATATAACACAAACAAAAATATTGAAAGTCAAATTTGAAAGAAGAAGACTTAACAGGTCAATAGGAGACAATAATTTTAGGACGGAGGGAGTACTGAATTAGTAAATATGCATTTGTATTTGCTAAGAGGCACTGCAGAGTGCGTATCTTCAGTGTTTGTTTGGAAGTATTAATTTAAACTCTTATTGTGTCATGTAATAGTGTTTGGTGGTGGTGACAATTTAAACTCTTAACGAAAATACCTAAATTGGCAAAAAAAATAAGTTGAACACCTTTTTATGTAAGAAAAAAGTGCGATACTTTAATTGGAAATGATTCTCAAATTAAGTCATTTTTTGTGCCATTTGCCCTTTCATTTTGACATAAAGTGACAATTCGTCATATTTCATTTAGAGTTAAGTACATTTTTGGTCTTTGTGGTTTGGTCCTGATTTCACTTTTGATTTAAAATTCAAAAAAGTTTGGGTTTTAGTCCAAAACACATAGTTTGGTTTCAGTTTTGGTCCAAATCCACGTTGACTGTTAGTTTGACCACTGAAATGATATAAAATGCCCTCATCTTGATGTAGTTTAATTACTAAATACCCTCTCTCTCATTTTATTTTTTTGATGATGATGATGACGATGATGACGATGATGATGATGATGACGATGATGACGATGATGATGATGATGACGATGATGACGATGATGAGGATGATGATGATGATGATGATGATGACGATGATAAGGACGATGAGGACGATGACGACGATGACGATGATGATGATGATGATGATGATGATGATGATGATGACGATGATGATGATGATGATGACGAGGATGACGACGATGATGATGATGATGATGATGATGATGATGAGGATGATGATGACGATGATGACGACGATGATGATGATGAGGATGATGATGATGATGCTGAGGATGATGATGATGATGATGACGATGATGATGATGATGAGGATGATGATGATGATGATGATGATGATGATGATGATGATGATGATGATGACGACGAAGATGACGATGACGAAGATGATGATGACGATGACGATGATGATGATGATGATGGTGATGGTGATGATGATAGTGATGATGATGATGGTGATGATGCTGATGGTGGTGATACTGATGGTGGTGATGGTGATGGTGGTGATGATGCTGATGGTGATGGTGGTGATGGTGATGATGCTGATGGTGGTGATGATGGTGGTGATCGTGATGATGGAGATGGTGATGGTGATGATGGTGGTGATGATGATGGTGGTGATGATGATGATGGTGATGGTGGTGATGATGATGATGGTGATGATGATGATGGTGATGATGGTGATGGTGGTGATGGTGATGATGGTGATGGTGATGGTGATGATGGTGATGATGATGATGGTGATGATAATGATAATGGTGATGGTGATAATGGTGATGGTGGTGATGATGATGATGGTGATGATGATGATGGTGGTGGTGGTGGTGGTGGTGATGATGATGATGATGATGGTGATGATGGTGATGATAATGATGATGATGATGATGATGATGGTGGTGATGATGATGATGATGATGGTGGTGGTGGTGGTGATGATGATGATGAAGATGGTTTCGTTTCTTTTCAAACCATCATCCATCCTAAAACATAAAGATCCTGTGTGGCCCCTTGATTCAACACCTTAGTTGTATCATTGTTTCAACACCTCCGTTGAAGTGTGCCTCTCTTTTTATATTATTGGTTAGATTCCCTTGTGTCAATTCTAGACTCGTGGGCTCCTTTTTAATATCCTTTTGTTGTAGTTTTTTTAGTTTATAACTTGTCGTGTGTTCCTTTGGTGCTCGGTTGGTGCAACCTTGTTGTGGGGTTGATTCAGAGCTCATTTCAATCGGAGTCAACTGCTGGGGTTTCAAAACAGTTGTGAATTCAAAAATTATTATTTTCGTACTACTGTTGAGTTTGCTTCACAGTTGTGCTTGTTCAATAATTGTTGTGGTTTCGTTGCGGTTTCGTGCCTTATTCGTTGGACTGGTGTTGTGGCTATTATGGTTGTTACAGTATCTGGGGTTTCAAGCAGTTGGGTTGTTCGGGGTTACAGGTTCTGGTTTCGAGCAGGTTCTGTTTGATTTTAGTGCTGTTTGTATCTCCCTAACTGGTTCTAGTTTCTTGTTGTTCGGGGTACTGGTGGGTGGTTGTTTTGTTGCGGATGTGGTTTCTTGCAACGCTTGGGTTTGTGGTTGGTTCTGCATTGTTTTGCAGCTTCACATCTTTTGCAACTGCTGTGTTTGGCTTCACAGTTTTGTTTGGATTTGTGGTTGTTTCTTTGTAGCTAGGTTTGTGGTTGTTCGGGTTTGTGGTTGTTTGTTGTATCTGGCTGCTCTCCCATCTAGTGTCTCAACATGTTTCGCGGCTTCACATTTTGGTGTTTGTTTTGTTGTAGCAATGTTTCGCGGCTTCACATTTTGGCTGCCCTCGTTTTGCTTTTGGGTTGTTTGCCGTTCTTTCTTGGCTGTTGCGGTTTGGGATTGGTATATCAGTTTTATGTTGTTGTGATGCGATCGCTCCAAATTAACACCCCTATTAACTTTCTTCATCATCAAATCAACCCACACTCATGCCCCTTGGGGTGGTCTGCCGGGATGGTGGTGGTTTGCCGGAGTAGGCTGTGGTGATTTTGAGTTTTTGTTTAAGTTGAAGATAATTGTTGATGGGTTATTGTTTGGATGTTGTTTGGTACTGCGACGATTATGGTAGTAGAGGTAGGGTAGGAGGCGGCGGTGCGAGGTGCGGTTGGGTATGATTTGGTTGTGGTGTCTGACAGTTGAGGGGTTCTAATGTAGAAGAGAGAGGGTTGGCGTCGGAGGAAGATGGCAGGATGGTGTTGTGGTCTGCCGGAAGTGGTGGTGGCTGATCTGTAGTGAGTAGACGAAGAATTTGATTGAAAATGAAAAGATTATGTGTTTGTATTCGGAAAAAATTGTTAGCGGTAATATATAATACATAGAAAAAGTGTGAGTTTATTTAATAAAAAAATAGTGTTTATTTTTTTTATTTAATAGAAAAAAGAGTGGGATTTTGGGACCCAATTGGTTTTTTTAATATAATATAATGAAAAGACAAAAATACCTTTCTATTTAACAGTCAAATAAGTCAAACTGACGAGGGTAACGGAAGTGAACTGAAAGCGGAACGAAACTATGTATTTTGGACCAAAACCAATTTTTTTTTGAATTTTGGACCAAAAGTGAAATCGAGACCAACCCATTCGCCAATATACACGGATACATGCTAGTCATCTTCATTCCATTACAAAATTTTGAGTTTGACTCCAATAATTCCAAGTCGATTTGGGTCGGACCCATAGAAGTTCATACTGGTATGTAGTGGTGTACAAAAAAACTAGTTCATGAACCGAACCTGAAAAAAACCGGTTTTCTTGAAACTGACAGTTTCATGAAACTGACGGTTTCATGACCGGTTCAAGAGAAATCAACTAGATCGGTTTGTGAACAGGTTAAATCCTGTTTTTAACCAAACCTATTTTAATCAAAATCAGTTCTTAAACCGGTTGACTAAAACCGGTTCGGTTTTTTAGAAAGCCGAAAACCGAAATCCAATAATCCATTTGTACCACAAGAGACAAAACACGCCTAAAATACCACAACTTGTCATTTCAAGATCATCATAAACAAAACAGCCGCTTGAGCTTAAAAAAAGAAATGAGGAAATTTGATCCATGGAACGTATTTTTCAAGAGAGAATTCAACAGGAACTGGCCTTTCCTTGTCGGGTTTGCAGTCACTGGAACTATTATCACCAAATTCTCTTTGGGTCTTACTGGTTCGTTCGTGTCCACTTTTTATTATTACATCTTTATTTATTTTTATCTTATTATTTGCAAAAGAAGATCGGAAAAACTCGGTTTTTGCTCAAAGGCACGAGAGGTACAATTTATTAATCCTAGTATTAAATGTTCATCACTTGTTAGGTTGGGACAAAAAACAATTGAACAAACACTTTTTTCCGGATGATGGTAACCAACTTTAGTTTAGGAAAATAAAAAACATTCGGATAACTGAGCTGAGCAATCAAGTGACATTTACTCTGCTTACAAGTGGTAATAAATGTAACTCTGTTGCTATTTGCTATATTTGGTTGGTTGGTTGGTTGGTTTATGTTTTGTGTCCTGCTTTAAAGTTGGTAGCTAATATCGGAAACAAAAGTGTTGTTTCTTTCTTCGTGGAGTTTGCCCATAAGGTTAGGCTTTTTGAATATGTATTGTAATGAGTTTAATGTACCACTTTTGTGTCTTGATTAGATGAATTTACTGATTAATTTGTGAGTTAGAAATGTATCACAAGGATTTAGTAGGCTCTTTTTAAGCTATTTTGGATACGTAAAAACAAATACTTTTGCGATGGGTTGTTAACCTATATCATTCTGTCATGTATATTGATAAGGGATATTAAGTAGGAAAATAGAACTCATTGTGACCGTCCTGAGCAACTAAGTTACCCTTAGAGTGTACATGTGATGCAGCTTGGTTGGTAAAGCTGGTTATAGAGGGTTGGTTACTATATTGCACCTATTTCAAAGTTGGTAGCTAATATCGGAAAATAAGTGTTGTTTGTTTCTTCGTGGAGTTTGCGCATTAGGTTGCTTATAATTTGATAAGTATAATGTACTACTTTTGTATCTTGATAAGATGTATTAACTAGTTTTTCGGTATATATTTTGATACAAAACCACAAACACTATTGTAATTTTAAAATTGGAATAGTAGTAATGCATGTAAAATAAGAAATTGCAAGATTTAGCTTCTGTTTGAAGATTTTAGAAAAGATAATTATTGGTTTATTTACAATGCATCGGCTAGTTTGGCCAAGCACACCCAATATCATGATTAGCGATTTTGAGTTTTATTTTTAAATTTAGTTGCCACAAACAACACGAAATTGAGCAAAAACTTTCTCCGGACTACTGTCACCAGCGTACAAATAGGAAAATAGAAATTAGTAATTTAATTTGGTTGCTAGAGTTGATTATAGAGGGTTAATTGGTTCCTATTTTGTGCATGTTTCAAAGTTGGTAGCAAATATCGGAAAAAAGGTGTGTTTTGGTTTCGTTGTGGTGTTTTCCGGCTTTTAGGTCAGTTTGTATAGATGATTAGTAATGGGTTACATGTACTACGTTTTGCTTATTGGTAAGATTTATGAATGATTATTTCTTGAGATAGGAACGTGTCATAAGTATTCAGTGCAGGCTCTTTTGTTGTAGTGCATGTAAAGTAAGAAACGTGAAGATATACCCGTTTATTTTTGGAAAGTTTTTGTAAAGATAATTGTAGGTTCTGTTACAATGCATAGGCCACGATCCAATCCATAGTGTAAGAAATCGGCCTATTTACACTAGAATTGAGATTTTAACCAAATTTTTATGTAAAGGAATCATATTTTTCTCTTCTTGCGTGATGGGATGTTAACTTGTTCCACTAGACTAGTAGTGGTGGTAGTATGTTAGTGGCACATGCTGAAAGAAGATATTGAAAGATTTCACTAAATATCTTTGCTTGGAAAGGTCTCACAAAGCTATCTTCAGGTTCCAAATGCTACAAATTACTAGCATTTACGATTTTGGATTTTGTTCTAGAATTTGGAAAGGCTCAAATTTATCTTCAGGTCGAAATCTACAGAAATTTACAGCATTAACACAGAGGAGTTGGATTTTGTCCTAAGAATTGCAATTTGGCCAATTTCGTATGCGCACATGCTAATTTGTTTTTTCAACTCTTTCACAAGCCTATTAAGAACTCCGTGAGTCGTGAATATATTCATTCAAGCTTTCGTATCGCACTTTTGTGGCAACTCGAGTTAAAGGCCACTTGACATGATCGTTATAAAAAAAATTTGTTAGAAATTATCAACTACTTAATCAGTATTTGGTGTGTCGTTCTTTCATCTACTTGGCATATGGCATCGTTATGACAAATTTAGGACTAACTCTCTGTTTATGTTTTCTCTGTTTTGCAGTTAAATGACTGTATCGACCAACATGACTATATCTTGCAGCACTAACTTAAGGTTTTGGGTATCGTTTTATGTTGTTTTCGATGGTAATAAAAAGATATAAGCTGAGATTTTAATGTGGAACGTTCATCAGCATGTGACAATTCTTTAATTTGAGTGGATGAATTGAGATGGCTGTTGGATTAACAGTTTCCGTTTTCTTTTGTTCTTCATGAATTTCTAAAAGAAGAGATGATTCATCTGCATGATAAAAGTTCTAGATAACTTATTCATTTTGCATGTTTAATTGCTGAAAATTAAGGGAAACACATCTCTCCTTTACAGTTAAAGCAATGCACATGTTTTCTTGGTTTTGTCATAAGAATGTGTTAGAGCTTCGCGAGAAGGAATATAGAGGCATCAAAACCCCACACAAATTCTGTACACATTAATACATTATGGTTTTAATCAGTATCATGTAGGTACCAAAAGTCCAAAAATATTGTATAGACTTCTCGGTAGAGATGGTAAAATGAGCAGGTTGAGTGACAAGAGGCCAATCAGGTTGGTTGAATTTATTCGTCAACACTGTGTTGTCCAAATTACAAGCTTTTTAATTAACTAGTATGTTTATGCTTAAACTTTATTAGTGCGATAATAACTTGATTGTTAAAATAACCTGATAACTTTGTGCGCAAAAAGATATACATTGGCCGACTTTAAAGTCATTTTATCTGTTGATTTTATACATTATTCTTTCTATTGTGTGCATTTGTTTTGTTACAGATAAATCATAGATTTGCATTAAGGGGAGCTTTTGTAAGTAATGTTACATCTCACATTTTGCTTAGAAATTCATGTGATCAACCCATGGTATGAAGGTTTGTATTGATTTCATTTGCTAGGAAAGAAGTTTTTTGAAATTTGGAAATTCTTATATTTGAAGCAGATGTGGACTGTCATTTACCTTCGAATGGATGGATTTGTGTTATGTTTTTTCCCAACTCTTTAAATGCGTTACAATTCATTCGAAACGGGACAAATGCTTCTTTGAGTTGTACCAGATGAACTGTACTTGAAAGCAGACCTATTGATCATTTCACCGTAACATAAGTCAAAGTGTTATCTTAGGGTCGCCTCAACTTTTCCCCTTTTCACTTACCTCTCACTCACACACCCAAAAAACACCCTTCCCGTAACTTAAGTCAAAACACCACTTTTGAGTCTACGATACCCAATTAAAACACAAAAAACTAATTAAAAAAAAACAAACAAAAGATCTCCCATTTAGGGATGGCAACGGGGCGGGTTTGGGGCGGGGCGACCATCCCCATCCCCAAACCCGCTTACTAATGTTCTCCCCAAACCCGCCCCGATCCCCGTCGGGGATTTAATCGGGGCGCCCCGTTGGGGCGTGATGCTCCCCCAAACCCGCCCCGTACTAATCGGGGATCTTATCGGAGTGTCCTCTTTGTGTGCAATTCTCGACCAAAGCCGCACCATTTCATATTTATTATTATTTTTAGACTGTTAGCAATAACTTGAAGAATTAAAAACTTATTAATAATCAATTACAAACAAGGTTTTCTTATAGTTTCAACGATAATACCATACATTAAACGATAAATTACACTATAAAGAAGTTAAATCTTAAAAATATGATATTAAACAAGTTTCTATAATAACAATTTTACAATATTACAAAATATTAACAATATTAGAGAAGTAACTATTATTACGTAAATTAGTAACAAAATATTATATAAATAGACATATTATTTTTATATGTATATATTAATCGGAGTGTGCGGTGGCGGGGATGTTATTCCCCACTTTCGCCCCAAACCCGATTAAAAATCCCCGTTTAAGCCCCAAACCCGCCCCGTAACCCGATAAGCATGCCCCGCCCCGCCCCAATTATTTCGGGTTTCGGGTTACCCCGTCGGGTTCGGGTTTTTTTGCCATCCCTACTCCCATTTGGTGAACGCTAAATAATTGGCGAAAGTTTAGACGAGGTGGTGGGCCGATGCAGTGGCGTGCGAAATGGCAAGCTCAGAATTGGTGAGTCACGTTCGTCATTTGCACCTTGTGCTCTAAGAATTCACTTGAGGACCGCTAAACACAATACACAACCACATGCATAACATGACTTTTTTGGCAAACATAAATTTGACGAAGCAAAACATATTAGTGAAAAAGATATTTATATCTTGTCGACATGTGGTACCAAAATTAGTTGTCAATCCAAAAAAAAAAAGCAAACAAAAACACCAAGTATTTTAAAGCCGTACATACGCAACTAATTAAGCATCATGCAATGGCCCCTTTACCGACGGCAGCTCACCAACATATCGGCCACAATCATACAAAACTTGAAATTTGTTCATCACATAATGATTAGTTTAAAATAAGTCAACACACAACAAAAGAGAAACCCAATAATATTAGAGAATTATACTTTTTCCTTTTTGTTGTCAGGATCAAAACATACTTCTGAGTTCTGACGTCTGAGTATAAAGAAAACATGTTTAACATAGAGGTCACAGTTTCGAACATGTATATAAAAACAGATTAATCGAAGTTGTAAGTTTGTTGAAACTAACGAAACTATTTTTTTGGCATGAACGAGGTGTTTGCCATGTCGAAAATGAGATAAAGTTTATTCAAATGATTATAAATTCTGATTTGTGTCAAGTTAAAACAGCTTACTATAATGTCCTAGTCCTAACTTTTTTTAACCATATCACCAACGGTTAAATCTTTCCAATTTTGTTTTTATTATATAAAAGAAACAAGGAATGAGATCGTCTAAAGATGGGATCAACATGATCCGTCATGTTATCTCACAAGTCGCAACTAAAACGGCGGGACCTATAGAATAAAGGACCCACTATTTTGTATATGAGATGACACGTCCGGTCATGTTGATTTAAACTTGAGAGAAGGTCAATCCTAAAAAGAAAGATTATTTTTCAAAATCACACTCGAATCCAATATATATTTCTAAAAGCTTTTTAGATGACGTTGAATAAAGAGACTAAGATTAACTCTCCGATGATGTGAATTTCAGTTCATCATTTTGCTTAAAAATCAGATTTTAAGATGAAAGAAACAGTCCTAATTATTATACTGAATATGAAAACACATTGATGATTGACTTATGGAACACATTGATTGATTGATAGTAATGCACTAAGGTATAAAATATCGCATCAGACGAGTTTATGTATGATTCAATGAACTGTATACATTTATAGGAGTGAAATAATAGCATTGGATCCTGAGTGCTATACAATAGGCAACAAAACTTTCAAACAAATATGATTACTAGACAACTTGTTTTTGGTGTGGAATATTTTTGTCATAAAGTCAAATCATCATAATCTACCTGAAGCAAGGCCCCATTTCTATATTCAGCTTCTGCACACTTGAAACATTACATTCCAGAAATGAAGACACAACACTTTCTATCTCATATTCTCCTAATTGGGCTACTATTGCTGCCTTCATTCCACAATGCATTGGCATCCACAGTTTATGAAACTAAATCAGGTAATAAAGGGTTGACCTTTGATCTTCTGAGTTCAATTTTGATACGTTCAATTTTCATTTATGGGTATTTTCTGTAGAATGTACTTACGGATTCTTTCACTGAAGTTGTAAATTTTGTAGTTAAAAGATACAAGTTTAACTCCATAAGTCAAACCTACGTAATTATGCTGAACTATATGTTATGATACTTACTTTTTTAATTGCTACAACTATTTTGTAGTCCATTTTAAGATTCGGACAGCACAACATAACTCTAAGCCAGGCAGCATATACAGCTCTACTCCTCGGGTAAGTATTAAGAAGGATACAATCAATTATGTACATGCCATTATTGGGAAGAGAAGAGGTTTATTAGAGATAGCAATTTCAACCCATTTATGGGTATATATGGGTCGATTTGGGTTCTGTACATCTCTAACTGGTCAAATGCGAAAAAAATTGTAGAGTAAATTTTCGAAAATATCCGATTTTTTTCGTAATTTGCCCCTCCTAAGAATCATTTTGTAGTGTAGTTATTAAAAAATATCAAAGTGTGCCCCCTCGAGCCAAACTTTCTGGCTCCGCCCCTGTTTATGGGTATATATGGGTCGATTTGGGTTCTGTACATCTCTATCTGGTCAAATGAAAAAAAACTAAATTTTTTATCTAATATGAAAAGACGCCCAACATCTATTGAAAACTAACAATACTCATAAAGCATTCGTCTAATCCCTATATATTAGACTACTGTAGTAATATATGTTTTACAAGTGACATTTACACTTTCACTATTTATAAATTCAAGAAGAATAGAAGTGTAAGCAGGTCGGGCTAAAACCCGGTTCGTTTCAACCTGCTTTGCAAATTTACCCTTTTAAACCCGTTTTGCCTCCTCCCCACCCACCCACCCCCAATCGCATTTTTCTTTTCACCACTGACCGTATATCATCTAACAGGAAGAGAAAAAGGTTTATAAACAGCCATCTGGACCGAACCCAGTTGGGAACAATCGTCCGCCAACTAGGAGATTAGTAGAAGTGACGCGAAGTTAGAGAAATTAAGACCATTCTGTGTATAAAGACTAAGTTAGCATGAAAGCTTTGTATTTCCTTGAGTATGTTATATATGGGTAATATAGCATTGGAGTTGGGTTATTGCCTCTTTTGTAACAGCATTTAGTCAGTTTTCTCATGGTTCTAAATAAGTTCCCGAAAAAAGCATGTTCTTCTTGGGTTCTTGTAGGGATGTTTGGACTTTGACTATGCATTTTGGAACTGTTTATTGTGACTTAATCAGTTTATAAAGTTAAAATAAACATATTCCTGTATCTGAATATCCGACTCTCGGTTAAATAATCAGTTTTGGATTAATAATTTAATACTGGATGCAAGAAAACCTAATTATCTAGCTTCACATTGCATTTTGAAGTGATTGACTGATATAGATTCTCAGAAACTGATAGTAACAGGCTGCAGGAGATGGTGTCTGGATGAATGTGCTTTTGCTGTTTGAAGTTTTGATAACTACATAATCAGCGGTTAAGTGTTTGAGAATTCTGATTATTTAACATGTAAAATGGACCCATAGGTTTGGTTAATCATACATTCAAAAATAGTTTAATCATACCCAAACACTAGAAACTGATTATCTAGACTCAAAAACTCCAATAACTAGATAATAACTTTCAAAATGTGATGCCGAAGATAGCTAAGCATAAAATAAAGTTACCACTTTACTTTGAACCTAATATGTGATTCTTACTGCCATTTCATAAGGGTGTTTACAACTTTACATTCTTTTCACAAAAAAACTGTTTTTTTTTTTTGGAAATTTATTTATGGATTCCTTAGATAATCAGAATTTCTCGAGCACTCGGCATCTGATTTGATTATTACAGCTTCAAACAACTGAAGCCCTTCCAAACACCATTACTAACAGCCCGTGTATTACAAATGATTGATTCGATTGTACAATATCACATAATCACTTTCATAGTGCACTTCCAAACACCCCCTTACTAGGGATATGCAGATGCAGACTTTTCCAAAATTATGATTTTCTGCTAGTAGACAATGTACATCAGCCGGCAGAAAAGGATAGCTATATATTAACTAAAATATGGATTTTACAGAATAGAGGGTTCAAAAATAGAACTACACACATATTTTGTATCATACCGAACGCTTTCGCTTTGATCTCTTACTCCTCCCTGGAACTACTGGTTTAGTGGTGCTAGACGCATAGGCCTCTTCAAGCACCTCCTGAATGTTTGAAAATTCTCAGTCAGTTCTTGAACTTATAATTACATAAAAGAAAGCTTAGCTTCTTTAAGTTCAACATCTGGCATATCAAGATAGATTTAGACTAAATATATGATATGGTGCAACGTAGACAATGAAGTGATATTGCAGGGACTTAGGTTAAGTACTAGTAGGATGGGTGACGGGTAAAAACGGGAATCATTTTTGAAATGGGTCAAATGGCTTAGTGTCTAGACAGGTTAACCCACTAACTTTCAGTTTCTTCTGAGCATTATAACAACCAATATACAAATGCAGTTTTTTAATCTTATCTTTTTTATTGGAAAGGTCTACCGGAAGCAGTCTCTTTACCCTCGGGTTCACCCAAGGGTAGGGGTATGATCAGTCTACATTCTACCTCCCCCATACCCTGCTTATGCGGGATTGGGTATCGTTGTTGTTGTTGTTGTTGTTATTTTTTATTGGAAGAATATATTGTAGCATAAGTAGGGAGGCAAGATGGGTGGGTCGGTGGGTTGGGTAATGGGTCGTAACAGGCTCAGGTCATAAGTGGTTTATGAGGTCGTATTCTTCAAAACTGGACTTTGGGTGACTTTCAACTTGTTTTACCCATTCCACTTTGCCAACCTTTTTTTATTATCTACGATAAAAACAAAATCCAAATGGATTCAATTATAAAAAATGGCTCAGCATTAACTAATTATGATGAGAATGTTATGGGTCAAAACTCAAAAGTAATAAACTCTTACAACTTCTCCTAAATTGTTTAATTCCAAAAGATAGATTAGTATTTTAGTAGAAGAGGTTTTGTAAATTGTAACCATATTTAATACTATTAATATAAAAAATATGAAAATAGTTATAGAAGACACAAAAGAAGCGTTGATGGGCAGTGTTGTAAAAAGCGGTCTAGGCGGCCGCCTAGGCGCTAGGCGGTCCCCCTCCGCCCCGATTTTCAGCTAATCGGCCGATCTAGGCGTTTTGGTCAAAAGGCGGTCAACGAACCGCCTAGGCGGGTTAAATCGGCCCAATATTTAAGTTACACCAGTTAGGCCTAACAACTTACTTGGTGGGCTTTAGTTAATACTTAACTAAAATCATATATAATGCAATTTTTTCAACATAAATATAAGATATAAAACTAAAAATAATAGGAAAACTAATAAATTTAATAAAAATATTTAAATTATGTCAAATTTCTATCAAATAAATATTAAAAATATTAAAAATAATAATAAATATATATAAAATGTCAATTCGCCTAGGCGGCGCCTAGGCGGCGCCTAGGCGGATTCCGAGCTCGAAGGTGGTCGACCGCCTAGCTACCGCCTAGCGATTTTTGCAACATTGTTGATGGGTCAATGCAACACAAATGGTTCCGGCCCGTGATTCTAACGAACTTCTCTAGTTTTGCCCATCTGACTGCGAATTCAGGGGTGGAGCCAGAAAAAATTCAAAAGAGGGTAAAAAGATTTTGTTACCATACTTGAACCCTTGACCTGTTGTGTGTAGAGAGCGAGTGTCTTACCAATTGGACCAGTAATCTTTTACGTTTAAAAAGTTAGCTAATTATATTTATCAGGTTATTTTATGGGGACAAGATCAGAAAATTTACTAATTTTACAAAAAAATACATTACGCACAAAATTTTCGTGGGGGCAGCTCATATCATTGCCCCCATTGTAACTCCGCCCATGGTTACGATGTGCTTTATCGCCCAAACAAACCCAAAAATAAGATTTTAAAAGCACACTTTGACCCAAAGCTGTCTATTTAGGTCAAAATTTCCCCTTCTACAACAAACATGTACTTGAACAAAGTGAAAATGAAATATCAAAATTACCGTTGACTTTGTGTCGTCATCTGTTTCGTCTTCAGATTCGGATGTAGATGATGCCAAAACTTGAACATCTTGGTCAGGCAGTGCCTTAGCTTTTCTCTTCTCTTCTTCCTTTAGCTGCTTAAACCTATTCACATTTCAATCCCTCATTGTCAGCAAAATAACTTCTGGCTACTTATAAAGAAAAGGGCAAATCTAATAATACGGTAATCACCTCTGGTCTGATTTTTATTTTGGAAACCAACTTTGTTCAGAAAAAAACTTCAAGCTTTAAAGGACTTCAATTTAAAGGTAAGTTCAACCTTGTCACCAGGTGACAGGTTTCTGAGTGCCACGTTAAAAAAGTCAACATGGTCAAACTTACGCACACAGCATCCGCCATTTAGACGTGGTAACCTGTAAGGGTTACCTTGAATCGGAAATTTTGGAAGTTTCTTGTTTTTTATAAGAAAGACATTGTTATCTGAGATAGGTTTTAGACTAAAGTTGGTCAGCTTTAATGCAATTAGCTCTAAAGCAAAAATAACGAATAACTGACCTAGCACCAGAATCTGATGGTTGAGAAGAAGATCGTTTTGCAAGACCTGCACTTATTATTCCACCTGCATTCTCATTCACAGCAGGCTTCGCACCTCCCAACTTTCTTAACCATACTTGCTGGGCAGTACTGAGCACATTGTTTGTGAACCTGATAGAATCAAGCCATTACAAATTAGCAAAGTAGATGGTCTCAGATACTTGTGTTCCAATAAATCTACCTTCATGTATATGTAGCGCCAAGATAACATAATAAAACTATAGCAACAAGGATAAGACATTATTATATTTATTATCATGAATGCTTTTTGTAAACAAGGATAATATCACATAATCTTATTATCAAAAGGCATTAGCATGCTTTTCGCACAGAAACAGTACACTGTGTAATCTAGTTAACGACGTAATAATACAATCATAAGAAACCTCCGGAGTTTATATATGAAACTTATAAATGTGTCAGATATATAGTTCAACTATATAAATGCAATATGTATGTTACTTTTACACGACGACATAGTGTATTCTTTCACTCCATTAGCCCACGTTGAACATTATTTATAATGCCCCTCTTTTTACTGGA
>BQNB010106939.1:0-15865 GCA_026074375.1 Tanacetum coccineum | reverse complement strand
GGGTTTAGTTTTAATTGATAAAATTAGTGTTCAATTAGTTCATAAAAATTAGGGCTTTTTGTTCCATTAAATTTCTGCACTTTTCTAGTATATAAAAACCATTTTTCCTTATTTTTCCAGTTTAATTTATAATTTCTAGGAATTTAAATAGATTCTAGGTAATTACTTTTTCTTTAAAAAATTCATAAAAAATTCAAAAATAGTTAAAAAATTCCAATTCTTTTTCCTAAAATTTTCTTTTTAAATTTTTGATTTTTGGGTATAAAGTTTGTTAAAAGTAATGCCTTAGATTTTAAATTTCAGTTTTAGCTCGGGTTTTTACTTTTCGTGCATTAAAATTTCGTGCTATTTTATTGTTTTCAGTTTGTGCTATTATATTTGTAGTATCATCAAAAGTTCAAAAATCCTTTATTATTCTTAACTCGAATCTGAATTATTCCCAAATCTCAATTCACGATTTCGTTGGGACACGACCCGAGGAAAAATACTTCCCGGATAAAAATATACATATTGTGTTTTCTTTAGTGAGATTTCTACCTTATATTTCTCTTGTTTGAGAAGTATTTTGGAAAGAATTTTCACGGGATTAATACTATATATATATAAATTTGAATTACTCACAACCAACCTTCTAGTCAACACGATCAATAAAACATTGGCAATATCCAATTAACTAGTTAAGCCCAAAGCATATCCTAAACACAGATTTAGCTGGACAATATTTATGATCCTATGATTCTAGATGTATAAATCACTATATGGAGAGCTATCCCAGACACTAGATTACTTGGTCCATATCACTAGATCTAGTTGAATGATAAGTCGCATACAAAAGCGCGTAAACAAGTATAAGTTGATAAACATAAATAAGCATTCAACGATAAATCAAGAAATCGAGATAAACAAATATCAAAAATTCAGATCTTCATAATAATGGCTAATACCCGAAGGTATTAACCTTTAAATGTCATAATAAATACAAAAGCATCTATTTAGCCAAGGTAAACTAACCGAGTTAATGAATGATACCAAAAACTAAATGATTACAAAAGAATATGGAATTACACGTTGTCTCCTATAGAATTGATAGCGTTGCTCAACCTCTTCTACTCTTTTTCTCCTTTGAAAATCGACTTTTATGGTTTAGGTATCGATAATATGATTTAGCACACCTAAAACTCATTTTTGTGAGTTTTCTATTTATACTGTCTGGAGTCGATCTTGATACGGTGTATCCATGGTACTAGATACGGCGTATAGGGGTTTCTTAGAGTAGAGACCACGTTTGATATCTTCCACAATATTCACATACTATATCTTAAATACAACGTATTGAGTTTCTTTGGATACTGCGTATTGATCTTGTTTCCTTTGTGGTCTTTAGTGAGCGCAGGCACGGATACGCTGTATCTTCCTTAATGGATACAGCGTATTGGTTGTTAGAATCATTAATCTTCAAAATATCTTCGTTTAAGCTCCAAAATGCGCGCCTTTTGAAAATATTCACCAAGTACTCCATAATTACTGCAATTCTCAAATATAAACGATTAAGTAACAATTCTTTGCAATAACTATACAAAATGGGTTAATAACATGGGATAAATGATGCTATAAAATAGACGTTATTTGATGTCATTAAATATCCCCCCACTTGAATCCTACTTGTCCTCAAGTAGCCTTTAGAAATTTATAAAAATGTATCCCTAAGGATAATTTCAGTTAAAGCATTTATTTGATCTATTACAAGTACACAACCAAACACCTCATGAAATAGGAAGATGAAAACACTCAAATCACTCAACTAATCTATGTGGTAACATGTAACTAATTCGCTTAATTGCTCGGTCGTGACGAGTATTCTATCATAAGCTTGGCAAGGATACACATCTCCACCACTAAAGCCAAGGATTAACAAGTTTATAAAGGTAAATATGGGTTTTTTTGAATTGAAAGGCTTACGGTTGATCATTCTTCAATCTTTCACTAGAAGTACCACTCCAACAAGGCAGATGAAGCACACATACATGGACGTAACGATGGAATAGACATGTGTGTCGATCACATCCCTATTAGAATTTAACCAACGGTTAGGATGAAGAATGATATAGGGTAGGAACCTTCTAAGTTTCACTAAAAGTCGTAAACCAACGAGGTAGCTGAGACATGCATACATGGCCATAATGATGGAATAGATATGCACGCTCGTACAAATCCTCATTCGCGTAAAACCAGCGGCTAGTCATTAGGTAAAAGGGAAGTAAATTGTTGTTAAATAAAAATCAAGAAACAAATAGATTAAGACTAAGATACAAGTTGCTAGACACTTTTTCCTAACTGTTACCATGATAAAGACACGACGATTTACAACGTCTTGATCATAGATCAAAAAAACCAACCTAAGTTGGCGTTCCTGTAACGGTCAACTTCCCAATTATCCCAAACTTTGCATACTCTACAAGGTAAGTGGCGATATCTACCACTTTGTACAATACTCTACATCGTCGATTTGTATCAATGAATAATCGATCCTTCGTGTAATTCCTTCGGTAGTTGGGAAACGATTATCTTCAAACTTTCCTTCTCTTTTTTATTACGATTTTTCTAATTTTTCGATTTTTTTTTCAATCTAATTATATACGAAACTCGGAGTAGTTTCACCATCTTCACGATCATAATAATTCTGGATAATTCCTTCGATAGTTCCTTCGTTCTCTGGACTCACCATTAATTGTGATGGTAGTAAAATCACATGAGTTTTGACTATAATATACATTCCCATTTGCAATGTGTAAATTTCCAACCACACCAAAGATAGAAAGTGACACAAGACTCAGGAAATACAAACTTTACACTTTAAGCAACTAGCAACTGTAAATTAAACTTAATCTAACATGGTAGGTTAAGGTGTAAGGGTGTAACAAAACAAATAATTGTTGTAGTTCCTAAAAGATTGGCTCTACGGGTTGTTCTAGTGGATCTTCACTCTAAAGATGAGAGTAGAAAAGGGTTTAAACTGGAGGTTAACTAACCGGTGTAGATAGTTAATAAACAACATGGATAGCCCTTTTTGGGTGTAATCCTAAAAATTTACCAATGTAAACAAGTTACACCAATTAAATCCATAATATTTATTATTGTGGTCTCGAGTGACATACCAAGCCAAGTTCAAAAGTCCACTACATCACCGGCACACTCATATTTTATGGAATTTGGGTAAACATTTAGAAATGGATAGGCTAAATTCTTACAATATCTAACAAGGATTATTGTGTGTGGTTATGTATCAAGTAATTTTCACAAAAGTATGCTTGAAGAAAGATTAAATTTGAGCATAATTTAAGTATTTTAATTATTTTAATGTGAAAAGATTAGACAAGTAAACATTCTAATTCCATCCATCCACTTGAATTATACAACGTCCTCGTTGTATAGAATAATTATTTAAAATACGAGAATTAAAAAGATTTAAAATGAGAAACTCCCCTGATATTTGCTCGGTAGATTTTCCATGTTGAGTTTATTAGCAAGATTGTGTGTTGAACAGCCGTCTTGAAGTTACAAGACACCAACACTTCAAGATCTCCAGATTTGTAAATTCTCCACCAATATTCGTCGATATTTCTTTCACGAGGTCCTGTGTAAAATAGGAAAAACGTGCATTCCTATCTTGATATCTACGGTTAATTTAAACTAAACTAAATAAACCAAATACGAGTCAGTCTGGTGGATACGCCGTATCAAGTTAAGGAATACGACATATTTCCAGAATTGACAATAATGTTTTTAAAGTGAAATAAAAATAAAGACTGATAACGTCCAGACAATCAGTACGCCGTATGGTATGGAGCGGATACGCCGTATTGATGTATGGGAAGACAGACTCAATAAAATTAAATAACAATCCGGGTTGTCTCCCGGGAGTTACTTTTGTTTACAGCAAAGTCTTTAAGTTAGACTTTTCTTTAGCTTCTCTTCACTTGAAATCGTCTCTCTCTTCTCCATTCTCTATTTTGGTGTGAATATCCAGCTTGGTTCAGTAACATATTCATGAACTATGGTGCTAAACTTACTGCCTGGCTTGATTCTATCATACAAAAACAAATCAAAACATCATACCATGATATATACGCAAAAATATGAGAACATGTTTAATAGTAAGATATATCATGACATGAATAATAATAAATGTACAAATAGATATAAACAAAAGATAAGGATAGAAGCATCATGAGTCTGGCTGTTGTGGGTCCTGTTATGCTACGGAGGTGCTGGCACTGTTAGTCTTGCATCTCACGCGCCTCGTGTACACTCTCGGTGTCTCAAAATAGCTCGTGTATGTCACACCTTCCCTGTCCATCATCCGTGCGAAGCAAGTGGTAGTCCATGTACAGAATCTAGAAAAATTATGATCCGTCAAACTAATCACCTCACGCTGCTCAGCTAACGTCCCATGTATCTCGTGCATGTCCTCCTCTAATCTGGCCATCCTCTATGGCATGGTCTTGGCAGCAGTTGGTGGTGGTGGTGGTGCCTATGCGGGTGCCGGATCAGCCTGGCCACCCTCATCAACAATTGGGGCATCCTGAGCCACCCCAGGGGCACTAACCGCAACATCAGGCTGCCCCTCTGGTCTTATGTACACCCAGGACCATGATCATTAACCTCAACACAGATCTGCAATCTCACCAGCTCAGCCATATTGATAATCAGGATCTTAGGGGCAATAACCGTCAATCCCTGAAGTATCTTCACAGTCAGGAGTCTAAAATGCTTAGCTAATCGAGCTATAAACTGCCCACCAGAAATATGAGCCTCACTCTTCCTCCCAGCAGCAAACAATCTTAAATACCTATCTAATAAATAAGGGACGTTGATCGAGCCAATGTATATCCCTCTCAAATAGAACAAATCCGTCACGGTCACCTTCTCAGGTGCCTGACTTCTTCCAACAATACTAAAAGCAATCAACCTATGGTACAGCCTAAGAATAGGATCTCGAATCGCAGTGTAAGACGGGTTTGTGCCAAGGAAATCTCTAGTAGATGAGATCCCTATCCAATAATCCCTCAGATCCCCTTTATCGGGGATCTGTCTCGCACTATCGGCCTAGTCAGCACCGAATACAACAGTCTACATCTCCTCAGAAGTGTATAATCCTAGGGCCAAAATAAACTCTCTCTAGCTCATACACTTCCTAGCTTCTCCCAACTGAAATTGTAAGGCCTCATGCGTATCTAAATCAAGTATGACCTGACTAAACCTAAATGTACTAAAAACTCCAAAATAAGCTCGTGTACTAATGGTCCCTTGATATCAAATAGTCACCTCCAAGCTCGGCTAGTGAAGAAACTGAGCACCCCTGTGCTCCATGAGTATCTTACCACTCAATCCTTCAGCCATCACATTCGAAAATCCCATAAAATAAAATACTTGCACCCTGTGCACCTCGCTCCTATATATCCTAGTCAATCTCATCTCAAAATCCTCAATATCAGCCTCAGTGTACTGTAACCCATCATACTTAAGAAATGGGTGTCTCTGCTCACGCGGTGGAAGAGCCGTATCTACAAAATTAACGAGGATAACACAAAGATTATAGAAATTTAAACCTTCTGATCTGAGGGTGAATACGACATATTCATAAATGGATACGTCGTATAAGGATCAATATGTTCAATACGCTGTATAGGTGTTTAGTCAATACGGCGTATGAGTCTGAAAATTCAGGATCCTATTTAAGTCAATACACAGTATTCATTTGACTGAATACACCGTATTAAGGTTTTAAAATTGGGTAAAATTTTGTCACAATAAACCATAACCATGTGAGTAGATACGCAGTATTGATATGCAATATGAAAATGAAACAGGGGTTCCTTTGTTTACCCATTTTGACCCATTACCAATTCTATTAACAGCTTAGTCTCATTCAGGGGGGTAAATAGATCCTAACTCTTATGGCACCAAACCCTAACCCTAATTTTTTAAATCAAAACAATTCGAAACAACAAATCAAAAACAGAAAAGGAAAAGCTAAATACCGTACGATCTTGACGAAGAAAAGACTGCGATAATGAATCAAGAACAAGAGATCTTCCAAGAAATTTAGTGGTAAACATCTTTTGTGTGTGTGGAGTGAAAAAGGAGTGGTAAAACTCAATCTGGCGTATCAGAGGGGTTTTTATACCCAAACTCGATATGTCGTATCGCGGTTTGATTAATACGCCGTATTAGCGGATTTTGTTGACTTAGTCAACTTTATAAAAAATAGTGGATACGCCATATAGGTTTTATCCTAATATGCCGTATCCATTCTCGGAGACCAATTTTCTTAAAATAAAGCAAAGAAAACGTACCTTGGCGTCCGCAACAATAGCGTACAATCACCATCCTTATAATATTGCTTAGGGTCGAACGGGATGCCGAACAACACATACAAATTCATAATAAAGCATAATAGCATCCCGTTGAAAAGATAAATCCAAGTTACGATATTCACATTTAGTTCCAAGACAAAGCTTTCCTCATCAAAAAATTTATCTATTTTATCGTGACTTGTTTCCATAAGCATATTTGACCTATGTGTATTTAAATTACCCTTCGAAGATTGTATTATATCGATTTCATTATTATCATTGTCCTCGTTCGATTTTAAATCATCGAGATGAATAACGTTGAAATGGAATAGATCATTAAGTACAAAATGTTTTGTTCCACTTCATCATATTCGGACAATGATATTTCATTATTTAAATCAGATTCATTGTTATATTGAGGGCTTAAAGTCTGTTCAGTTAAGTAATCAAATTTAGACGTTTGAGCATCATTGTAAACAATAGCTGGAAATTTATTCTCAAAATCTTTAAAGAAGTCTAAATCATCAACATAACTGATCGTAGGCTTGGGTGGCGAAAAAGAAGGTATACCGGCTTTTTCATTATCGTTCTCCGAATCCGTTTATAAATTGTTGACAGAAATCATTTTATAAAAAAATGAGTTTTTGTCACAAATTATTGTGTAATCCGCATCGTTGGATTCGTCAAATGATATTCTAAAGTCGATCTCATCGTTGATAGGAGTACTTACTTGAGATTTGCACGAAAGTGCATTCTAAGGTGCAAAGGCATTGTCCACAGATCTAAGGTCGTGAAGATCATCATCAACCTTGATCTTCCCATATGTAGCAGTTTCCCAGTTAAACACCCGACCATGCCTACGAGCTTTTTCTTCTTTAAGCTTAATATATTCTTCCATAGTCATGTTGGGATCATCCATCCTGAAATAAACTTACTAGAAAGGCAGTTAAACAACCAATACGTCGTAGTCAGATGACTGAATACGTCGTATCACACAATCACAATAAACAAACAAGAAAACAAATTACTCAAAACTACACTACTCCTAAGGGTTAGATCTAATCTAATGTTAAAAATCAAAATCTCAAATAAAAATCAAGATTAATTTTCACTCCCCGGCAGCGGCGCCAAAAACTTGATGTGTCGTTGTGTGGTGTATATTTTTTTATTCAAGTTTTAAATTTATATTTTGCCGACTAAACCAAAAACAACACTTTAACGAGCGGTGTACCCGATCGGTAGTAGTTTTGTGGTAAGTAGGGTGTCGAACACTTGAAGCGAGGTTAAATCTATCAATTTAATTAACATCTTGGTTATCTAGTCTATGTTAATTCTATTGTATTCTAAATCTATGTCAGTCCTAATCCAAATTCTAACGGGAAAAAGGGGTTTTCAGCCTGAGAACCTGGCACGGTTTGGTTGGCGACTACAATCAATTCAAGGCACTTTAATCCACGCAAGCAAATTAACAAAAGATAAAAGAGCGGTTGAGCCAAATATAAGAAAACTGTATTAACCATTATTAATCCGATTATAAAGTTGGTTTGTTTATTAAGTGCAATGATTTCCTCTCTCGAGGTGGTATATCATTCTTAAGACTTAGGCATTACATCATCCTAAGACCTAGACACATTAATTCTATCATAATTAAAGCATCTGCATAAAGCATCCTTATTTGTTGAATATAATCTATCTTAGGGATTAAAGCAATGGTGATCTTGTTAAACTCTAGCTCATAGAGACTTTACCCACTTACCGCTTAATGGTGATTTATACACTAGTAGTCCACTTGTTCAACTATCTGATGGAATCAGAACGTTATTTGTTGAATTATCTAGGTTCGCCTTCTAGTAAACACGATCAATAAACCATTGGCAATATCCAATTAACTAGTTAAGCCCGAAGCGTATCCTAGACACAAATTTAGCAGGACAATATTTATGATCCTATGGTTCTAGATGTATAAATCACTATATGGAGAGCTATCCCAGACTCTAGATTACTTGGTCCGTATCACTAGATCCAGTTGAATGATAGGTCGCATACAAAAGCGCGTAAACAAGTATAAATTGATAAACATAAACAAGCATTCAACGATAAATCAAGAAATTGAGATAAACAAATACAAAACATTTAGATCTTCATAATAATGGCTAATACCCAAAGGTATTAACCTTCAAACGTCATAATAAATAAAAAAGCAATTATTTAGCCAAGGTAAACTAACCGAGTTAACGAATGATACCAAAAACTGAACGATTACTAAAGTATATGGAATTACACGTTGTCTCCTATGGAATTGATAGCGTTGCTCGAGCTCTTCTTCTCTTTTTTTCCTCTGAAAATTGACTTTTATGGTCTAGGTATCGAGAATATGATTTAGCACACCTAAAACTCGTTTTTGAGTTTTCTATTTATACTGTCTGGAGTCGGTCTTGATACGGCATATCCAATGTTTTGGATACGGCGTATAGGGGTTTCTTGGAGTAGGGACCGCGTTTGATATCTTCCAGAATATTGACATACTATATCTTGAATATAGCGTATTGAGTTTCTTTGGATACAGCATATTGATCTTGTTTCCTTTGTGGTCTTTAGTGAGTGCAGGCACGGATACGCTGTATCTTCCTTAATGGATACGGTGTATTGGTTATCAGAACCATTAATCTTCAAAATATCTTTGTTTAAGCTCCAGAATGCGCGCCTTTTGCAAATATTAACCAAGTACTCCATAATTACTACAATTCTCAAATATAAACGATTAAGTAACAATTCTTTGTAATAACTATACAAAATGGGTTAATAACATGGGATAAATGATGCTATAAAATAGACGTTATTTGATGTCATTAATCATTGACAAGATTGACAAGGTACTCAAGCGCAGAGAGCAGCTCGGGAGGTTAGAGGTGTATGTTGGAGGAAGACCCAAGATTGTTATTCCTTGTACTTTTGTAAGGCTTATGTAATCATCCCTTAGGGGGAGATTGTTAGAAACACAAAAAGTGTTGATTACAAGGCTAATTTATCTAGTTTATAATGCGTAGGGATTAACTAGTGCAAATAGGGAAGGACTACTATGTAATATGTAATATCCCTTAATTGCTTCCTAGTCCCTTCTTCCTTACTATATAAGGAGGGCTAAAGAAGGGTTAAAGGTGGTGATTTCTCTTTCTTAGAATCTAATATTTCTTGCTTTCTCTCCATCTCCTCTATTCATCACCCACACGCCTCTTTTTCTCTCTCTAAGAGGCGATTCTCTCTCTCTCTCTATGTACTCTCTCTTTATAATTCTAGTGTAGTATTTTGTATGATAATTGATTTTGTATCAACAAGCATAGATAATAACATGAAGACTAAAACTCATTACTATTTTTGTGTCTGGTTTATACATTATTAGCTTATTAAGTCAGGAAGAAATGTACTCTATTGATGCAACTAATTAATTATTTCCTGACATATTTAAGCATAAAATTATGCATGGATTTTAGTTCTCTAAATCATTTTTTTAACAGTGGATTTATTAAAAACTAGCAAGAAGCTAGAAAAGAATTACAAGAAAAGAGGGGTACAAGGATTTTACATCTAAGTAACTCAATTTAGTTTAGAATTACAACTATTAGAACACTAATTAAAAGAAATATGAACCAAGTCATCAAAAAGAAGCTTCCTACGCGGATTCGTAGCACTAAATAGCAATTGATTCCTGAAGTGCCAAACTAACCACCACTTTACATAACAAACACCTTTAAAGATCTTTTTCAACCGAGAGGAATTAAGCCATAAAAGCCAATCATCATAAGAGGCTAAATCAATGTCCTTGAGCTCCCACCAACACATAAGTTTCCTCCATAAATGACGAGCCATTGGAAAAGAAAAGAAGATATGAGAACCAGATTCTACAAAGGCATGAAAAAGAGGGCAAACAATAGTGGAAATATCAATACCTTTAAGGGAAAGATTAAACCGAGTAGGCAGCTTATCCAAACAAACTCTCTAAGCAAATACATTTATCTTAGAGGGCATGACTTTAACCCACCATGTGACGACTTCCTCCTTTGGAAGAATCGAATCATCAATAAGATGACGAACATATTTAACAGAAAACTCACGTGTAGCTTCTAACGACCAGACCCAACGATCGGGGATATTTGTCAATATCTAAATCACTTAATTAGATAGACCGAGTGTTAGGAGCATAATAAGAGATAGGATAAAGGTCAAGAAAGCTGATAGCTATTTTTAATTAGGCAAACTTTATCAGTTACCGGAAAACACCCTCACTCATGGGACACTTTAGCGCCAAATTAGCTTTCTCTCTACACCTTTCTACCCTTACTCCCTCTCACAATTCACTCTTATTAGTCACACCACCTTCGATGGTCAAACCAATTTTCATTAATTAAAATTAAAACTTTTATTATTTATAAATTAAAAAGCGTTATATAGATAATTAAAAACGTAAACGTACGAAATTAAGACCTAATAATTCATAACCTATAAATTATATCCTTCTGGAAAACCTTAACCAAGTTTCTCAATGTAATGTTAAGATAATAGGTTGATGGTTAGGGGAAACAACGTAACATTATAAATTATCAAAAGCTCTAACGGTGATAGACTTTCCATAACCCTCCTTTGTAAGGACTTTATGATGAATTGTACCAAAAATTGTACCGGAAGGATCTTTGAGTGTTACTGTTAGCTCACCCAGCGCATTCGACGTATAAGACTTGATTACTGCTACAGCTTTTTCATGTTTCCCATTCTTGCAAAAGGTTTTCATATCGTCAAAACAACCACTTGCGATACCCCCTTCAGCTTATAGATATTGAACTACGCTAAGCCATGGGCCACGCGTAGAATGATCATCCTCGCTCGCATCCTCAATTATTTTCCTAACATACTCATGTGTTAGCATTACACACTCATGGCCACTTTTCCTCATCTTTGTTATTTACGGAGCTTCACCGCTTGTAGAGTATTGTACATCTTTGTCCAAGTGGTCGAGTCTTTGGCTTAGCAACCCAATCAGCATGTACTCCTATGAATAATTAACTCACCACTTCACCCCAAATTCACCCAAAAGTCACCCCCAAATATTTCCTATCCATTTCCGTTTCCATTAATGTTGTCATACACCTACACCTCACAACACTCTAAAAGACCTCTTTGATAGTAATTTTTAGTACTTGCGCCTAGCGGTGGAGGTTTGGTCATTTACTAAGCCTATGGTAATTTATATGCTAAGACAAGTAATGAGTGTTATTTTCTCATTTCCTATACAGTTATAATTCACTATACACCTGAGAGAAAGAGAGAATCCAAACACTTATGTGAGGTGCTAGTATGAAACTTTCGTGCTTTTAATTATGAGGTCTAAAAGGTTATGTCGTAAAATATCTTTAAAAAGTAAGTTAAATTCCCCCGATAATGCTATTGTCTAGGTAGAAAGGCCCATTTGCTTAAGGACAAGCAAATCCTAAATGTAGGGGTATTTGATAAGGTGACATTTTATACACTTTTTTGGGTCATTTAACCCCCTAAATCGTGCAAATATGCCCAAATTATGTACTTAATCATTCTTTTTTGTGTTTTCAACACTTGGATGGCTTTTGGAAGAAATACACGTGACTTGGGCTCATTTGGAGAAGAAACGGAGAAGACTGTGACTCTACACCAAATCTCTTGAAGAACGCGTACAGTGCGTGGGGACGGCGCCACATTTTATTGTGACGGCGTCATGGCTTATAAAGGACGACGTTAGACTTCTTGCGACGGCGTCAGGATCCAACCGACTTAAAGAAGCCCTAGAATATTCGGCGGGGCGACGGCGTCAGGATTAGAATACGACGCCATACAAACTCGTTTTTAGGGTTTTAAGTGTGTAACTTTTGGGAACCGAACCCTACTTTTAGGAGACGATTATAGCTGCTATTTAGACCGTTTTTAGGGTGTTAAAACCCTATTGTATCATGTAACACCCTGTTACGGTTGTCGTAAGGGACTTTTACAAGAAGTTTTACAACTCCCTAGACAGTGTACCTAACCGTTGTACTTTAGTATAGGCAAGACTCGGGGGTTGTTATCATTCTCTAGGAGAATAGGTTGGGAAGGTTTTGATCACGGTCTAATAGAATTCTAAAGGGTGAGAGAAGATTCTTTTTGTGTTTTTATATTTTATGAAAGCAGTAAATCATATGTTTGAGAGATTGGTTGGTTTTAGCTATTAAACTAAATATAAACTACGCTACTGGTGATAACAATATAATAAAAGATTGTGTTTATTTAATCATGTATTACTCCCTAGATTGCTTAACTAGTGTTGTTGCTTTGTCACACTTATGATAATCTATGTAATTATTTCCAAAGTCATGAAAGAATTACACGAACCCGCAGTCTATTTAATATTTTATTAAGGCAACGCACAAGTAAGGTAGTATAAAGACTATTACAAGGCCCTCAAGAGTATATTAAATGCAATTGAAATATATTAAGAGTGGATCAACCATATAAGGGGCAATGTAGTATGAAGACTGTTACCCGATGGTATCCTTTCTACACAATCATGTTTTCCTAGACATATCAACAACGATACAGACAAAAGCTGATTTTCTAAGACCTAACATGCATATTCATCACAAGAAGAAACACCACTAAAATCTACATCCTAGGTTTCATACAATCATAAATAAACACATTAGAATGTTTAGCCAAGCATGTTAAAGATAAAGTAAGAACATATAAGAATCACACAACAAGACATATTGAATGATTAAGATAGTCTTACTTGATTAAAACATGAATTGAAGGAAGTACAATAGGGTTTTGAGGCCCTAAAATCGTCCCTAACAGCTGCTAAACGAACTAGGGTTCGCCCCTTTCTTTTACTCTAAAGTTACACACTTAAAACCCTAAAAACATATTTGTATATATAGGAAAATCATTGTGACGGCGTCGCGTGTTAATCGTGACGCCGTCATGAATAGAATATTCTATATAATGGGCTGGGTCATACATCCTGACGCCGTCTGGAGATCTTGTGACGCCGTCTTGAGATGGGTTGTAACAGCGTCGCGTGTAATCTGTGACGCCGTCTTGAGCTTCTGAGTAGAAATTCTTAGAGATGTTGGTGTAGGTTCGTAGTCTTGTCCATTTCTTCTACAAATGAGCCCAAGTCATATGTATTTCCTCCAAATGCTTTCCAAATACTGAATATCTAAAAAGGAACGATTAAGTACCTATTTTGGGGATAAATGCATGATTTAGGGGGTTAAACGACCCCGAAAAAGTGTATAAATTGACACCTCATCAAATACCCCTACACTTGGGATTTGCTTGTCCTTAAGCAAATGGGCTTTTCTACCTAGAAAACAGCAATATGAGGGTCATTTTACATACTCTTTTAAAGTATTTTACAACACAACCTTCTAGACCTTTAATTAAAAGCATGAAAAGTATATACTAGCACCTTATATAAGTGTTTGGGATTCTCTCTTTTACTCGGGTGTATAATAAATTATAACATAAGGGGGAAACGAAAAATCAACACTCATTACCTGTTATAGCATATAAATTACCATAGGCTTGGTAAATGATCAAACCTCTACCACTAGGCGCAAGCATTATTCATTACTATCTAAGATGTCTTTTAAAGGGTTGTGGGTGTAGGTGTAAGATAACATATAATAGAAACAAAAACGGATAGGATACATTTAGGTGGATTTCGATGAATTTGGAGTGGAAGGGTTAGCTAATTATTTACACGAATACACGCTGGGTTGGTTGCTAAGCCAAGACTCAGACGAAGATATACAAACTCTACACAACTCTACATCAATCTCTTTCTTTTTCTTTTCTATTTTTTTAATAACATAATACATCATAACTTGGGGTTTATAACACGTACCCCTACACTTGAGCTTTTACATGCTCGATATTTACAATCTAACTAATGACCCGATTTGAGGTGGATCAAAATAACATGGAGATCATCAAACAAATATATGGGGGTATTGACTTAACTTTTCTTCCCCATTCTTCCGCGAAATAAATACTACCATGAATCCCAATCGTCCTAAAACAGTATTTACAAGGATAAGGACTTAGCAACCGTGTACTCAAATAATTAACTTGGATTAAAATAATAATGTACTAAGAATGAGTACCTACAAGGTGGGCTAAGGCTATTTGGGTGTCATGATTGGTTTAAAGGTGACAATGTTCTTCATTAATAGTCCGGCTTAACCAGAAAATTACAAGAATCGTGAAAAAGGATAGGCTCGGAGGGTTGTACTAGGGGTATCCTGCACTAAAGGTGAGTGCATGGCAAGGGTGTGGGATAGTTATATTATCGATGTGACCATCATAATAATTACAGGTTTAAAACATGGGTTAATCTTAATGCCTCTTATCAAGCAAATCCTAATACTTACTATGTGGTCTCGGGATGCATCACAAAAACAAGTTCTAGAATTTAATATACTACCGGTACACTCTCATAATCCTAAAGTAACCAATACCAATGTTCCAGAAAAGGCGACAAAACCACGCATACACATCTGTAATGACAGAATAGACACACATGATTGCTCACTCCTTAACTCGAACAAGCTAAAGGTATAACATCTAAGGGCGAACCTCACATTTTGGGGGAAGAATTTGAGGGTTTTTTTGTGCTAGTAATATAAATTCCTATCCATAAGACGCTCTTAATACTTGGTTTTCGTCGGTATGTGTTATAAAAAATTTTAAATTTGGGTCAAAATCACCTCTTATGCTATGTTTCGATATATTACCCATCGTTTTAAGGACAAAGTAAATGGCAAATAAAAGAATAGTTTCTAAGGCTTATTTTCCCCCTACACTTAAGTTGAACATTGTCCCCAGTGTTCTATAAAAGTACTCGTAAAACGAATAAAGGGAAGCGAAAACAAGGAAAAGAAACTAGTACTCCCCTGGTTTGCTTAATAATGGAGAAGAAACATGCGATAAATGGTTAAATCGTCCTCCAAGAATCATCTAATGAAACTTTCTAAGAACTTCCAAGCTTCTTCTCATCAAATATAACCTGTAATAAAAGACAAAGACAACTATACCAAGCATAAAATGTGCGATATACAGATATACAATATGAATTTAGGGTTTGACTCGATAAAGCAGTAAAGATAGGATGAGAGAATTGTCAAACTTATTGGTTTTGCAGGTTTATAACAGAAGATTTCATACTTTAAATGTTATGCAAGTTTTATTTTCAAAAATAATTAAAAACTTTAAGTTTTCTAGACCTGGGCGTTTGACGCCGTCAGGAGAATCCTGACCCCGTCATAGGTGTCATGGTGACGGCGTCGCGTGTAAATCGTGACGCTGTCTCCACGTTTTGTGAAAAGAAAAATTTTTGTTTTTGATAAAAAAAATTTCCTGCACTTGATTCCATAAGTTAATTCCTGTACAAATGGCTGCATAAAACCTGAGATTTGACAATTTACTCATATGACTTGAAACTGACG